>JAPTJF010000108.1:0-148969 GCA_029339195.1 Micractinium sp. NFX-FRZ | reverse complement strand
TTTCACCACTTTTCATCCCCACTTTCGGAACAGTTGCGCCCATTTCCATCATCCCCAACCCGCCAACCACTTTGCAACAGCAGTATGTTTGTGCAGGCAGCGCAGCTCACAGAGCAGGCACGGCGTGGGGGAGTGTGCCCGCCAGCTTGCCCCAATGGGCACACGCACCTGAGACTGCACGAGGCAGGGCCACCATGCCGGCGCCGACCGCAGTTGTCACCAGGTTAGCCACTCCTCCCGCGGTGCTGCATCCGCCAGTGCACAGCACCGCCTGCTGCTCCTCCACGTCATCATCAACGCTGCTGCTGCAGTCACCTGCCGCCGGCGCCGCCGCACTGGCGCTAGGTAGCAGCGGGCGCTGCGCCTCCTCCAGGCCATCCTCAATCACGACCGCCATGCTGCCTCTGTTCCAGAGGCCCCCACTGCTGGGGGCGGCGGGCGAGTTGGCGCCCCGCCGCACAGCCCGTCCGAGCAGGGACAGCCTTCTTAACGCCAATTGATGTCCCGCAGCCTCCAGGAGCGCAATGCAACAGCGGTTTGTGCCACAAGGACACCACACTGGCCGCTTGCATTCTCGGCCGCTGGAAAGGCGAGTTGTGTGAGCCTGGTTTCGTTCCCACTTCACACAGTGTCACCCATCGGTGTTAGCGAATTGCTTATTGATCACAGTAAGCTGAAGCACCCCCAGGCCGCAGGACAGCTCTCGAAACCCCACCGCAGCGGCAGGGAGCTCTGAAATGGGGCGTTCGCGCTCCCGATCGCCTCATCGCGACAAAAGGCGGGACAGGAGCCGCAGCAGGAGCCGGAGCAAGAGCCGAGATGTGCGGCGCTATGACAGAGACGACAGGCGGGGCGACTACCGCGCTGAGAGGTGCGCATGGTGTTGCAGTGAGCGACACAGGTGGGGCAATGGGTTGCGCACTGCTGCAGGAGGTGGCAGACGCCGAGCGGCGGCAGGCGGCAGGCGGCGCCACGACCGCAGCCAGCGACCATTTTCACCACAACTTCCTTTGCCTTCGGCGTGCTTCCTTGTGCTCCGCGGCCTGCAGGCGTGATGACCCCCGCGACAGGCGGCCGTATGATCGCCGTGATGAGCGGCACCCTCCTCGGGATGAGCGCATGCCTCCTGGGTATGAGCGGGGGGGCCGTGGCGTCGGCGGGCGGCACGATGACCGCGATCGTGAGCGTGGTGTAGACCGCGAGCGCGAGCGGGAGCGGGAGCGGGGAGGCCGTGATGATCGGCGAGGCGAGGACCGGGGTCGGCGGGATGAGGACGGCGGTCGTGGGGAGCGGGACCGCAACGAGCGTGGCGAGCGGCCCGTGCCGGCGGGAGCGGGGGCGGCTGAGGAGGAGGAGCAGCCAGCTGAGGCCCCCTCCAATGGAGAGGCAGCAAAGAAGAAGGAGGTAAGCTGCGCACATCGTTTGTGCTCAAAAAGGGTAGGGACATGCGGGGGTAGCAGGCTGAGCTATGGCTGTTCGGTGCCTTGCTGGCAGCGTGCCAAACCTGGGCGGGAGCTGGCAGGTGTATCTACTGCTCAGACGCTGAGACCAAGCACAGTGTGTGTGTGTGCAAGATGGCATCATGCTGCCTGGATCGCAGCTTGTTTTTACTCAGTGCGGGACACTGGCTGCTGCCTGCAGTCCTGGTGCGGCCACCACGTGCTGCTGCTGCCACCTGGCCACCCTTGGAGAGCTCTGCCAGCTCCTCCCAGCACCCACCAACCCACCTCTCCCCATGCCCTGCTCCCTGTGCATCCCACCCGTACCGTGCTGCAGCCGCTTTCCCTGGAGGAGCTGCTCAAGCAGCGGAAGGCGGCGCAGGAGGCACAGGCCAAGCCGGTGTTCCTCACAAAAGAGCAGCGCGCCAAGCTGGCGCTACAGAAGCGCGCTGACGAGGCGGCGGCAGCGCGGGAGCGGATAGCTGAGATGCGGCAAGGGCTGGCGGCTTCAGGGCTGGGGCCTGCGGCGGCCGGCGGCGGCGGCGGCGGCGGCGGCGCGGGGCCCAGCGGGCGCGACGCGCGCGACAGCCGAGGCGGCGACCGCGACAGGTGCGGCAGCAAGCTGCGGGCGGGGAGGTATTGTTTGGTTTCGGGGAGATTAGATGGTCTGCACAGCTCTGAGGCAGAAGGGGGCAAGGTGGCTGGTTCGAGGCTGGGCAGGCGCAGGACAGCAAGCAGCTGCGCAGCACTGCTGCCGGCAGCTGGGGCAGGCAGCCGGGCTGTGCCCGCCCGTCTTCCTGCTGCCAGCCACGTCCCCGCACACCCCCTTCCCTCCCCTTCCTGCTTGCCGCTCGCGGTGCCTGCAGGGGGCACGACAGGCGGGATGCTCGGGACCGCCGGGACGCTCGGGACGCTCGGGATGAGGAGGACAAGAAGCGCACCAATGCGGTGTGTGAGTGGGGGTGGTGCGTGCTGGATGTCATGCTTGGCACTGCAGCAGTGCTTATGGGATGTGGAGGGCAAGCAGAAGACAATTCAGATATTTGTGGGAGGGTGCGAAGCGATGATGGATTATGGAGGTGGAGTGCTGTGTAATGTGGGTGTCTTGGCCTTATGTCAAGCATCACGTCCGGCAAAGCAGGATGAGAAGCCCGCAGGGGAGGTGTGCTCCGCCCATGCGGGTGTGCAAGCGGCAGCGTGACGTGCAGCAGATCAAGCAGCAGTCTTTGTGCCCTTGGCTTTGCCGACCCAGGTTTGCCTTCACTGATCTCTGCACCCACAGGAGCGGGAGCGGCAGCGCGAGCTGGAGCTGATCAAGCAGCAGTACCTTGGAGGGGAGAAGAAGCGCAAGAAGATCCTGAAGGCGACGGAGCGCATGAAGTTTGTGTTTGACTGGGATGCGGGGGAGGACACAAGCCGCGACCTGAACCCGCTGTACCAGAACCTGCACGGTGGGCGGGGGGCACGGGGGAGGAGGAGGTGTTTTTTGGCACGAGCATGGGCGATGTGCTTGTCCAAAGGCCCTGCACGGCTACCTGCTGGCCCGGCTGCTGCGCCTGCCACGGCGCCCCTCCCCGCACTGCTTGGATGCGCCCCACCCGCATGGCCGCCTGCCTGCCCGCCCACCTGCTTAGCCACACCACCTGCTTACCCACCCCACGAACACACCCACCCACGCCTGCTTGCAGAGGCCAACCTGCTGTTTGGTCGCGGCTTCCGTGCGGGGATTGACCGGCGGGAGCAGAAGAAGACCGCAGCGGATGCAGAGGCGGACATGCTGCGGCGCAAGCGCGAGCAGACTGGTAAGCACTGGTGTTTTTGTTGCCGTTGCTGTTTCCGTTCTGCATCCAGGGTGGGAGGGGTGCACAGACGGTCAACAGAGGACAGGTGGGGCAGGGTGCCAAGGACCGCTGCGGGTGCGCCCTTGCTTCCCGTTGTCTTCCCTGCCGTGGGAACGGCCTTGGGTGCTTCAGGTTGCACACGTCGCAGGCTCACCCTCCCTCCCTGCCCTGCAACCTGCCGCCCTGCGTTGGACTGCCTGTGCACACTCCTTCTCCATCCTGCTGCCGTGCCTGCAAGTGTGTCACTTCCTTATGTCACTCCACCGTTCTCCTGTGCAGGTGTACGGGAGACCGCAGAGGATCGGGAGCGTGACCGCGCACGCCTGGAGGTTGCAGGTAGGCGAAGAACGGTGGTGGTGCAGTATGTGGATTGGGCACACAAGAGCAGCGCTGCTTGCTTGTTCTGCGGAAGGGCAGACCGAGTGGGTGCTGGGCGGCACTGCAGCTTCTCATGTCCTTCCTCGCACGTTTGACTCCCACTCACCTGCCAATCAATGCCGCCCACCTGCAGACAAGTACGAGGGCGCCGACATGCGTGTGGAGCGGCACTGGACCGAGAAGCCGCTGTCGCGCATGACGGACCGCGACTGGCGCATCTTCAGGTGGGCAGGGGCTGAAGTACATGTACATGTCGTTCCGTGCAGCAACAGTCTCCTGTGACGCATCTTCAGGTGGGCCAGTGCTGTTGTTTGTCGCGTGCCATGCACAGTGAGGCGCAAACAGGGCAGGGGTGGGCATGCATGGCGGATGGGTACCGGTGCATTCTCACGTGGGCGGCACATAAGATTGAGCAGATGCAGGTGCTATGTAGTAAGATGGGCGGGCGGGGCGGGGAGGGAGCACTTGAGGGAGCGGAGCGCGACTGGCGCATCCTCCCGCCGCTGCCGTGTGTGACTTCACTGTTGTCCCGCATCCCGTCTCCCACCCATTGATTTGTCTTGGTCTGCAGGGAGGACTTTAGCATCAGCTACAAGGGGGTCAACCCGGCGCTGCCCATCCGCAACTGGGAGGAGGCGGGGCTGCCCAAGTCGCTCATGCAGGTGGGGCAGGCGGGGTGGTGTGGTGTGGTGAGTGGGTGGGGGTGGGTGAGGGAGCGGGGCTGCCTAGGCCGCTGATGTGTGGAGCCAGGGAGGGGCAGCCACGGCGGGGTGGTGCTGCCTCATGAAGGTTGGGTGAAGTGGGTGGATGCAGGCTGCCGGGAGGATGCAAGGTTGCCCGAGCGCTCATGCAGGCAGGCCAGCCGGATGGGACGGTAGATTAGGCAGTGCTGGTTTCAAATGGGGGTGTTTTGGCGCCCATTCTTGCCGTTTGAGCTTCGGCTGCGCTGGGCTCCTACCATGGGCTGCGGCCCCGCGTCTGCACCGGCCCATCCCACGCTCTCACCGCTGACCTACTCCCCCTTTGCCTGCCTCCCCACCCCGCACTTCAACCCACAGGCGGTGGAGCGCGCGGGCTACAAGAAGCCCTCCCCCATCCAGATGGCGGCCATCCCTCTGGGCCTGCAGTTCCGGGACGTCATCGGCGTCGCAGGTGGGGCCCTGGAAACTTGTGCCAAGACAATAAACAGTAGTGGCGCGACAGGCTCTGGCCAGGTGGCAGCCTTGGTGCTCTCCCACAGAACCGCGCCTGGCAGGGCTGCTACCTCAGTGCTGCCCAAGCTGCCCAGCCCTCCCTCTCGCCATCTGCGTGTCTCTACTCCCTCCCCCTTCGCCTTTCTCTTCTGTTCAGAAACGAGCTCCATCAAGAGCACTGCCTGTGTGCTGCCCGTGCTGCCCAGCCCCCCCTCTCACCCACCCACCCTTCCCTGGCGTCTCTTCCCTCTGCTCCCACAGAAACCGGCTCCGGCAAGACCGCTGCCTTTGTGCTGCCCATGCTGGTGTACATCGACACCCAGCCCAAGATGCTGGGCAACCCGGAGGTGGAGGCGGAGGGGCCCTACTCCGTCATCCTGGCGCCCACACGCGAGCTGGCACAGCAGGTGTGTTGTTGTGTGCTGCTTGCTGCTTTGGGTGGGGGCGAGCAAAGAAAAGAAAATAAGTGAAAGGGCCTCATTCCGTCATCCTGGCGCCCACGCGCGAGCTGGCGCAGCAGGTGAGTTATTCTTGCTTTGGGCGAGGGCGAGCAGGGTTAGAGTGGAGGGGCGTTATTCCGTCAACCTGGCGCCCATACGCGAGCTGGCACAGCAAGGTGGATGTGTTTGCTGTGGGCAAGCAAGACAGAAGCAGAAGGGCCATACAGTGGCCCCGCCTAGTTCCTCATCAATCTGTGCCACGGCGCTGGCCCTCGTGCGCAAGCTGGTGCTGCGGGAATGTACACCTCGGGTGGTTGGGGCGCGGTTGGGGCGCGGTTTGTTGTCGGGGGGGTCGCACGGGGCAATTTTGGCTTTGTGCACCCAAGCTGAAGCAGCTCCCCAGCCCCCGCACGTCACTTCAACTCACCCCACATCCTCCCACCCGCATCCCACTCCATCCCCCCCACTCGTCCCACACAGACAGATTGGGTTGCAGGCGTGCAAGCTGGCGCACTTCACTCACTTGTCCCTTCCCCCACAATGCTTCCCCGTCACGCATTGCACGCGGTGTATTGCAGATTGAGGAGGAGACGCGCAACCTGGCGCACCTCACCGACTACAGACCCTGTCCCCACGCACACTCTGCACAACCTCCCACTATCGCCCCTGCCACCCTGCGTTTCTTTTCTAGATTGAGGAGGAGACGCGCAACCTAGCGCACTTCACGGACTACCGCGTGGTGTCGGTGGTGGGAGGGCAGGACATCGAGGTGCAGGGCTTTGCGCTCAGGTGGGTGACACCAAGGAACAGCGTTCAGCAAGAGTGTGTGCGTGGTTGAGTGTGTGTCGGTGCGAGGGTGTACGTAGAAGACCAGGGCTGTGCGCTCCAGGCACTGCAGGAAAAGGGGCTGCACAGCTGCGGTGGCCACGCTTCCCTCAGCCTGCCTCCCTGCCTCCCTGCCCCGCCTAGCGCCGCAAACGCGCGTGTTCACGGAACATTAACCCGCACCCGACTGCAGGAAGGGCTGCATTTCGTGGTGGCCACCCTTTGCTCGACTTTCTCACCGCCCCGCCTGCCCAACTCAACACCCAACACCATCCAATTGCAGAAAGGGCTGCGAAATCGTGGTGGCCACCCCTGGCCGCCTGGTGGACTGCATCGAGCGCAGCTACGCAGGTGCGCTGTGCTGTGCTGTGCCGTGCAGGCCTGTGCCGTGCAGGACAGGGCTGATATGCTCTGGTGACCTGCGTCACACGCAGCTACCAAGGTGCTGTGCACTGTGTTGTGCTGCGTTGGACTGCTGTGCCCGCCTAGAGCGCCCACGTGTCGCCATCTTCCGCTGCTGAATTCGAGTAGTTCGCATGTGTTAACCTCAGCCATGCTCTCGCTCGCCTTTGCAGTGCTGAACCAGTGCAACTACGTGGTGCTGGATGAGGCAGACCGAATGATTGACCTGGGATTCGAGCCGCAGGTGGGCAGACTTTGCAGGGCTGTGTGATCATCACATGATGTGGTGTATGTGTGTGGGTGGGGCGGACAAGTGCCTGCCTGATCAACCTGGGTCGGAGCCGTGGGTAGGGGCCAAGGTTAGACGATGTAGTTGCCCAGAGTGGGGTGCGCCTGGGAGGGGGGCTTACAGAAGGGGGCTGCGTGGTTCGAGCCTGCCATTTGAGCCGCAGGCAGGGGGGAGGCAGTCTGGGGTGGTGCACGTGTGTCGGGGCAGGTGGACAGGTCAGCGGGTGCACTGTGCTACACATCAGGCCTGTGGTTTTGAGCCGCGGGGTGGGCGTGCTGCCTGTCAGCCATCCGGGCCGCCTGGGTGTGCTGCTTGTCAGCGGTGCAGGCCACCTGCACGCAAGTGGGTGCCCGCCCCCTTTGCCCACCCATCAGCCTGTGGGCCCGCCCAGCCACCTGCCTGCCTGCCTGCCTGCCCTGCTGCCCCTGCTGCAGGTGATGAGTGTGCTGGACGCCATGCCCTCTTCCAACCTCAAGCCCGAGAACGAGGGTGAGAGAGGGAGGGAGGGAGCGAGGGTGGGAGGGGAGGGGGCACCCCTGCGGCTCACACTGCTGTTCCTCATGCTTACGCCTGCGCCTAGGCCCTTGCTGGGGCATGCACGGAAATGATGCACGCAAGCTTGCCATGCACGGCAGCCGGGCATGGGGAGTCGCTGCCTTAACACCCTCCCTGCACATCTTCATCTCCATCTTTCTTGTTTTCCACTCTCTTCTCTTGCCTCCTTTATCCCACGCCTGCATTTCCCACCATTGCCAGGCGAGGCCCTAGACGAGGCTCTGCGTTTGATCCGATTGCAGCACAAACACACATGGGCAGGGTGGGGGGCTGGAGATCATGCGAGTGGTGCGGTGATTTCACCATTTCAATCCATTCATGGTTTAATCGTGTGTACCGGACCACACACATGTTCTCCCCAGCCCCTTCACCCTGGCCCCTCTCTGTTTATGTTGCGGTCAACTGCAGACGAGCCCCTGGAGACCAACCGGGTGTACCGCACCCACATTTCATGTCTGAGTGTTACCCCCCTCTTTCTGCCACCCGTCCTTCCTGCCCACCCCACCAGACGAGCCTCTGGAGACCAACCGGGTGTACCGCACCACCTATATGTTCTCGGCTACAATGCCCCCAGCAGTGGAGCGGCTGGCAAGGTGAGGAGGGTGGGCGCGTGGTGGGCGCGCCCAGGGCGGGGTGGGTGGGCAGGGTGGGTGGTGCTTACGGCGGTGAGTGGTTGCTGTCTACACTGGGTGGGGTGCCTGGCCAGGTGAGGAGGGCGGCATGTGGGTGGGTGGGTGGCTAGGTGTTCATTTTCGGCATGTGAGAAGCTGTGAAGGCTACGCTCCTAGCTGTGATCCCCCCTGCACCCCACGCCTGCCTCTGCCTGCCTGCCTGCCTCCCCACCCCTGCCACCCGCCCTCCCCTTACCCGCCCCTGCAGGAAATACCTGCGTCGACCGGTGGTGGTGAACATTGGCACTGCGGGCAAGGCGACAGACCTGGTCACGCAGCGTGTGCTGGTGAGGGGGGGGGGGCAGGTCGAGAGGGAGGGGGCAGGGAAGAGGGGGGCGCAGAGAGCCGGAAAGAGCTTGGGGCTTGCAGAAGCAGCGGTGGCGGCAGGCGTGGTGGTGCCCTGCGCGCCCCCTGCACCGCTGCCCTCTCTGGCCCCTCACCCGCCTTCCAGATGCGGAGATCGCCCTCTCTCTTCAGTTACCTCTGCAGAAGGTGAAAGACACCGAGACGGCGCGTCTCGCCGCCCCTCTGACACCCAATCAATGTGTTTCTTCCCCTCGTTTTATTGACCCCTGCTCTTTGACTGACCCACCCCTCTGTCTTGACTATCCTAACCATGCGCAGATGGTGAAGGAGAACGAAAAGGCGAGGGCGCTGGAGCAGGAGCTGGCGGCGATGGGCGACGACCAGCGCATCATTGTGTTCGCCAACACCAAGCGCCAGGTGCAGAATTGGTCGCTTTCTCTGCAGTTCGTGTGGTGGGGTGTGGGCGGCCGGCCTGTTGTCGAGGGTGTGGTGCGGCCACATGGAGGCGGCAGGGCGCTATCCTTTCTCTAGTCCCCGCCGCTTTTTACCAACACCTTGCTCTTCCCTGCGGCCGCAGTGCGACGCCGTTGCCCGCCAGCTGGAGCACATGGACTACCGGGTGACCATGCTGCACGGAGGCAAGAGCCAGGACCAGCGCGAGGAGTCGATCAAGGTGGGTGGGTGGGGGTGGGGTGGTGGGGTGATCAGGGGGCAGGGGGCGGTAGGTGGGAGTGGTGGGGGCAGGGCAAGGCAGGCGGGGCGGCGCACAAACCGGCGACGAGGGTTGATCAAAGTGGGGCAAGGGCCAGTGCAGAGCAGGGCAGTACCCCTCCTCTCACACACCGACTCCCACTCAGGTGCTGTCACTGTGCCGGTGGCCACTCTCCAAGCCTTCAACTCATGCCCTTTCCCATGACCTCATCCTTTCAACCCCGGCAGGGCTTCCGCGAGGACGTGTTCAACGTGCTGGTGGCCACCGACGTGGCTGGGCGCGGTATCGACGTGCCCAACGTCGCCCTGGTGGTCAACTACGACATGGCCAACACAGTGGAGGCGTACACACACAGGTGAGGTGGCCTGTTGTACCGCACCGTACTGTACTGCCGGAAACTGGGCCGTACTGGCAGGCAGTCCGGTAGGCGGCAGGGGGCGGGTGGGGCGGTGGCCACAACCGCTGCGCTTCGGCTGCATGCTCTGCCTGCTGAGCAGACCATTCTCTGACACAGCCTTTGCGCACGCCTGGTGCCCTCTGGTCTCGTCCACGCAGGATTGGGCGTACGGGCCGTGCCGGGCGCAAGGGTACTGCAGTCACCTTCCTCACACTGGGGGACTCGGGTGAGGCATGCTGTGCTGTGCTGCGCTGTGCCGTGCTGCGCATGCTGTGCTGTGCTGCGCTGTGCCGTGCTGCGCATGCTGTGTTGTTCTGGGCAGCGGTGGGCTGCGCCTTGCTGTGTTGCGCTGCGCATGCTGTGCTGCATGGTATGCACTGGTGATGTGATGCGCTGCGCTGCGCTGTGCTGCGCTGTGCATGCTGCTGCTTCATGGGACGCGCCGTGCATGCTGTGCCATGCTGCAGGGCATGCTGCCCACTTGTGTTGCTGCTCGGCCTTGCATCTTGCCTCCATCCACCCCTGCTGCTCCCTTGGACCCCTCCCGCCTCTCCCCCGCCGCCTGCCCCCCCAAACATTACGTAACAGCCTGCTTGCCTCACCCCTCCACCCCCCACACCTGTGCACTGCACACAAGTGTCCCACGACCTCAAACACTCCCTCCTTCCAGCACCTCCCCCAACAGACTGCTGTGCCGCCTTCACCCCTCCCACCCACTGCGCAGAGCTGTTCTACGACCTCAAAAAGTTCCTGGAGGAGAGCAAGGCGGCGGTGCCCTCCCAGCTGGCGCAGCACGAGGCGGCCAAGCAGAAGCCCGGCGCCATCGGCGGCGGCCGCCCCGCCATCCAGTTTGCCAAGAAGTAGCGGGGGCCTGCCTGGCGTCCGTCTGGCACACACGCCTGTCCGGCTGGCTGGCCGCACGTGGCCTGGCGCCCGGGGTGTTGGCTGTGGCCGGCAGACACCCTGTGCTTGCCCCCCCCCACACTGATTGTTTGCGTGTGTGTGCATTGCGTCTGTGTTTCCTGGGCCTGGCTGCCATCTGACCGCTTGTTCGTGCTCGCTCGCTCTCTCCCAATCTGCTCCTCTGCTGCTGCTGCGCTCCCTGCTGGCAGCCAGCACCGCCGGGCACAGCTGGCTGCTTCATCTGCCGAGGCCTTGCTTGTGCATGCACGCCTTTCCCTTGCTTGCCAGCCTGGCGACCTTTGGCTGTGTTGCACACACTGTGACCTGTACAACGGCTTCAGCTGATAGTTGCTGGCAGTAATGCACACCAATGGAGGCCAGCAAGAGAGAGGCACATGGCCCCACATACTTGTGGCAGGCATGAAAGGGCGAAGGACGGCTGCACACTGGTGGCAGGTGATGGCAGGCTTGGCAAGTGGCAGGTGGCTGTACACAGGCGGGCAGGCTAGACAGTGAGGGTGCGGCAAGCGGCTGTGCAGTGGTGGCGTGCTTGAAAGTGAGGGTGTGGTGAGCGGCTGTGAGCTCGTGGCAGGCAATGGCAGGTTTGACGAGCGCCAGGCAGCAATACACTGGTGGGCAGGCTCAAAAGTGAGGGCTTAGCAGGCGGCTGTGCAACTGGTGGCATGCTTGAGAAGCGGCAGGAGGCCGCACTATGGCACCGATGCGCGCTGCTGCTCTAGGCCGGCTCTGCCGCCCCAGCATCCCGGAGCAGCTGCACAATGTCGAAGTGGCCCCCAGCCCGTGCCGCTCCCAGTGCAAGGTTGTAACCACCGCTGCTGCTCTAGTTGACGTTGGCGCTCACGTCCAGCGGCCTGACCACGTCTGCGTGGTCTTGATAGGCTGCCGAAAGCAGAGGCATGATGCAGCGGCTGTCCTTGCACTTGCCCACGTCAGCGCCCGCGCCCAGCAGCATCTCCACGATGTCGGAGTGGCCGTTGAAGGCTGCCACTATTAGAGGCGTGAGGCCGGTGCTGGTGTCGCCCTCGTCCACGTCGGCGCCTGCGCCCAGCAGCAGCTTCACCACCTCATAGTGGCCTTCAAAGGTCGCCACAATCAGAGGGGTGAGGCAGCTGGTAGTGCCACCCTTGTCCACGCTGGCGCCTGCGCCCAGCAGCAGCCTGACCACGTCTGCGTGGCCTTGGTAGGCTGCCAGAAGCAGAGGCGTGAAGTTGCTGACGCCGTCCACCTTGTCCACGTCAGCACCCGCGTCCAACAGCAGCTGCACTGCGTCAGCACAGCCCTTGGCAGCCGCCAATGTCAGTGCTCTGTAACTGGTGCGCGGGTTGGGGTCAGCGCCCGCATCCAGAAGCAGGCGCACCATGCCGGGGAGGCACCGGCCCGCCGCTAACGCCAGGGCCGAGAGGCGGTCATCGGTCTGGTTGACGTCCGCACCAGCACCCAGCAACAGCTGCACTGTTGTGGGCGAGTTGCTTCGCACAGCTTCCAAGAGGGGGATGCCCTTGTCTGGGTCACCGTTCACGTCTGCCCCATTCTGCAGCGCGCAACGCACGCCAGCATCGTCACCGAATTCCGCCGCTTCCAGCAGCTCCAGGTCCTTCTCGTCTGCCCACTCATCCGCCCAGCTAGAGTCATCCTCCTCTGATGATTCATCTGCATCTGCAGTGCCATGGGCGCCAGATCAAAGCAAGTGCACGCACGCTCAGTATACCTGTTGGCCACTCGTTCCGCTGCCGCACTGCTAACGTTCACGACGCTCAGGCAGGGCCGCAGAGGCTTAAAAAGGGATGGCGCTGGCATGGCGCTCTGCCCGCCGACCTAGGTAGCCCCAACCGTGCGCCAGCATGCCCCGGGGCTTGCCACGCCAGCAGCTGCAACACAGTTTCTCACCTGAGGCTGACGCGGGCTGTGATTCGTCGGATGATGCCCTGGCGACCCTGGAGACCATGGGTGCTGCCTGGGCTGCGCCTGCACATGGCACAGAAAGCGCGTGTGAGTGTGTGCACGTTGGTGAGCTGAAAGGGCTGGAAGTGCCGCCGACCATGGCAGACACCACTGGCAGGCACCTGAACGCAGATGGGCCAGGCAGGCAGGCAGGCACCCGCCAGCCGCCAGGCGGCAGCTCTGGGCGGACCTTGGCGGGGCAGGACGCGGAATGCAGGCCTCGTACAGCGTGCAGCTGCCAGCATGCGGCTGGCCCGCGCTCCAAGGAGGGTGGGGCACGCTGCGCTCCCGCGAGCCACGAGCGAGGTCGCCGACATGGTGCAGCAAGGCCCTGCTTGACTTTCCGTGAATGGATAGGATCTAAAAGGTGGGTGCGTGCAGCCATGCAGCCAACAGACGAGTTTGACATTTGCGCATGTGGCGCCAGGTCAGCGCCGGTGCCAGGTGCAGGCGCTTCACGGAAGGGGTGACCTAAATTGCACGCAGCCATTGACGGTCCAGATGCTACACCCTACTTGTCTTCATCTTTGCAGCCCGACGGCTGCGCCTGCCCAGATGGGTCCTGCCGCTACTGCGTACGTACCCACGCACAGCAAAAAGGGGCCGCTTTTGCTTTTGCGCTTTTGAAACGTAACCTGGGCAGTATTGCTAAACCGTGTCTTATGGGGCGTCGCATTAAGGTGGGTTGGCGTCAGCATTGGTGGGTGGCTGGCCGCTACTAGTAGTGCACCCGGGTTGGTTGTGACTGGCGGCCTCCCAGTGGTGGCTGACCCACACTGAATGAGTACGTGTGTGTGTGTTTGCATTGTGTGTGCTTCCCTGTGCCGGGCTGCCTCTTGACTGCTCGCTGCTTCTGGTTGCCTCTCTCACACTGCTTTCTTTGTCGCCACTGCTGCGCTCCCTCTGGCGTCCAGCACTGCCGGCCCGGGGCACAGCTGGCTGCGTCAGCTGCCGAGGCCTTGCCTGTGAATGCACGCCTTTCCCTTGCTTGCCAGCCAGGAGGCCTTGGCTGATTCAAACACTCTGTGACCTGTCCTTATCGCCAGAGCTGACGATAGCTGGCAAATGTGCAACCATGGAGGCCAGCATGAGAGAGGTGCAAGCCCCCATTTGAGCTCAGACTGCTGTGCAGGTGCTGCAAGAGCCCACATGAAGAGCTGACGATGCGGCCACTCACACTGGTGGCAGGCATGACAAGTGGCAGGCAGATGTACGCTGGTTGGAAGGCAGGTGGCTGCAAACTAGTGGGCAGGCATGAAAGGTGAGGGTGCGGCAGGCAGCTAGCTGTACACTGGCGGGTAGGCTGACAAAACTGGCAGGCGGCTGCACTGGTAGGCAGGCTTGACGGACAAGTGGCAGGCGGCTGCACTGGTAGGCAGGCTTGACGGACAAGTGGCAGGCGGCTGCACTGGTAGGCAGGCTTGACGGAAAAGCGGCAGGAGGCTGCACCATGCCACCGATGCACGCTGCTGCTCCAGGCCGCGTCTGCCGCCCCAGCATCCCGGAGCAGCTGCACAATGTTGAAGTGGCCCCCAGCCTTTGCCGCTCCCAGTGCAATGTTGAGACCATCGCTGCTGCTCTGGTTGACGCTGGCGCCCGCATCCAGCAGCAGCCGAACCACGTCTGAGTGGCCGTAATAGGTCGCCTGAAGCAGTGGCGTATGGCCGGTGCTGGCGTCTGTCTCGCCCACGTTGGCGCCCGCGTCCAACAGCAACCTGACCACGTCTGCATGTCCTCGACAGGTCGCCACACTCAGAGGGGAGAAGCCGGCGGCTGTGCCCTTGTCCACGCTGGCGCCCGCGCCCAGCAGCAGCCGCACCACGTCTGCGTGGCCTTTAAAGACTGCCAGCAGTAGGGGCGTGGCACCGCTGTCCTCAGCCTCACCCACGTCAGCACCCGCGTCCAGGAGCAGCTGCACCGTGGCAGCACAGCCCTTGCCAGCCGCCAATGTTAGTGCTGTGTAACTGGTGCGAAGGTTGGGGTCAGCGCCGGCATCCAGAAGCAGGCGCACCATGCCGGGGAGGCACAGGCCCGCTGCCACCATCAGAGCCGAGAATCCAGTGTCAGTGGTCTGGTCCATGTCTGCCCCAGCACCCAGCAACAGCTGCACCGCTTCGGGGTGGCCGCCGTAAACTGCTGCTATGAGGGGTGTGCCCATGTCTAGGTCCTCAATGTGATTATGAGCATTCACGTCTGCCCCACGCCGCAGTGCGCGGCGCATGCCAGCCACATCGCCATTGTGCGCCGCTGCTAGCAGCAGCAGACCACCCTCGTCTGCCCTGCCGATGGCAGCACCCTCGTCTGCACGGTCATGGGCGACAAATCAGAGCACGCACGCTCAGGCAGAGGGGCAGTGTGTTCAGTAGAGATGGGACGCGTGCTGCCTGCTTTAGCCTGCTAGGATTGTCAAATGCTGGCAGCCTGGCAGCAAAGAGACCCAGGATCCCGGCAGCATGCCCAGGGCCTCGCGTTGCCAGCACCCCCGACACCAGCAGCATGCCCAGGGTCTTGCGCTGCCAGCACTCGCAACGCCAGCAGCATGACTGGGGCCTTGCAGTGACAGCACCCGCTCCTTCTCACACCTGCAACATCTTCTCACCTGAGGCAGCAGTGGGCTGCGGCCCGTCGGATGCTGCCCTCGTGGGTGCTTGGGCTCTGCCTGCAGATTCACATGGCCACCACAGGCTCGTTTCAGTGCGCACGTGGGCAAATTTGGGTGCACCTCAGCAGTACAGAAGGACGGGCCCGGCACACGGCAGGCAGGCACCTGCCCGCCGCCCGCCGCCAGTTGTGGGCGGACCTTGGCGGGGCAGGACGCGGGCTGCAGGCCTCGGACCGCGTGCAACTGCCAGCCTGCAGCTGGCCCGCTCTCCAGGGAGGGCGGGGCACGCTGCGCTCGCGCGAGCCACCAGCGAGGTCGCAGACATGGTGCAGCAAGGCCCTGCTTTACTTTCCGTGAGATTTAATGACTTTGACGCTGTGTGAATGCGCAGCCAGAGCCACAAGGCGCGTGAAGCAGCCTTGTGAGGTGGCGCCAGGTCAGCGGCTGCCGCTGTTGTCAGTCAAACAAAGGCCGGCAGCCACTGACATGGCGCCTCTTGTAGTCTTGCCTGTGCTGGCCTTGCCTCCTCCCCCTGATCCCCTGGATCCCAGCCGCCTCTCCCCCTGAACCTCACAGATCCCGCTTGCACCCACCCGCTTCCCTGCCCCCGTTTCCGAGTGTGTGCATGACGACCGTGCTTCCCTGCGCCTGGCTGCCTCTGAATGCTCGTCCCTGCTCACACTCTCCCTACCAACCCTGCTCTTCTGCTGCTGCTGCGCTCTGGCTGCTTCATCCGCCGAGGCCTTGCTTGCATGCCCGCCTCTCCCTTCCTTGCCAGCCTGGCGACCCTGGCTGTAATCAATGCACACACTGTGAGCTCTACACTCGCTAGAGCTGGTCGTAGCTGGCAACTGTGCACGCCAAGGAGTCCAGCACGAGGGAGCTTACATGCCCCATTTTTGTTTCGAGCGCTGTGCATTGCAGCAAGAGCACCGTGCTCACGTGACGAAGAAGAGCTCATGAAGCGGCTGCACAAATTGGTGGCACGCCTGGAAAGGGTGAAGGACGGCTGAACACTGGTGGCAGGCAATGGCAGGCTGGGCAAGCAGGAGGCGGCAGTACACTACTGGCAGGCTTGGAAGTGGCGGCTGCAACATGGCACCGATGCA
The DNA here is from genome assembly GCA_029339195.1 of Micractinium sp. NFX-FRZ. NCBI lineage: Eukaryota > Viridiplantae > Chlorophyta > Trebouxiophyceae > Chlorellales > Chlorellaceae > Micractinium > Micractinium sp. NFX-FRZ. The sequence goes on along the minus strand of JAPTJF010000108.1, from coordinate 132,945 downwards.
AGCTGCTGCTCTAGGCCGGCTCTGCCGCCCCAGCATCCCGGAGCAGCTGCACAATATCGGAGTGGCCCCCAGCCTTTGCCGCACCCAGTGCAACGTTGTAACCATCGCTGCTGCTCTAGTTAATGTTGGCGCCCGCATCCAGCAGCAGGCTGACCACGTCTGCGTGGCCAGCATGGGCTGCCACAAGCAGAGGCGTGAGGCAGCTGCTGGCGTCACTCTTGCCCACGTCGGCGCCCGCGTCCAACAGCAGCCTCACAATATCGGAATGGCCTTTGTAGGCTGCCAGAAGCAGAGGTGTACGGCCGGTGCTGGCGTCTGTCTCGTCCACGCTGGCGCCTGCGCCCAGCAGCAGCCTGACCACGTCTGCGTGGCCTTGATAGGCAGCCAGATTCAGAGGCGTGAGGCTGGTACCGGGCTCTGCCTCGTCCACATCGGCGCCCGCCTCCAGCAGCAGCCTCACCACCTCGGACTGGCCTTCAAGGGTCGCCACAATCAAAGGGGTGCAGCCTCTGGCAGCAGCCTCCTTTCCCACACTGGCGCCCGCACGCAGCAGCAGCCTGACCACGTCTGCATGGCCTCGATAGGTCGCCACACTCAGAGGGGAGTAACCGCTGGCTGTGCCCTTGTCCACGCTGGCGCCCACGTCCAGCAGCAGCTTCACCACGTCTGCATGGCCTTCATAGGCTGCCCCACTCAGAGGGGTGAAGCCCCTGGCATTCTCCCCATCCACGTCAGCACCGGCGTGCACAAGCAGCTGCACTGCATCAGCGCACCCCGCGGAAGCCGCTGCTGTCAGAGCTGTGTGCGCAATGCGCTGGTTGGGGTCAGCGCCGGCATCCAGAAGCAGGCGCACCATGCTGGTGCTGCACTGACCCGCCGCCAACGCCAGGGCCGACAAGCGACCATCGGTCTGGTTGACGTCTGCCCCAGCACCCAGCAACAGCTGCACCGTTGCGGGGTGGTCGTACAGAACAGCTTCCAAGAGGGGGATGCCCTTGTCTGGGTCCCCTATCACGTCTGCCCCGCGCTGCAGCGCGCAACGCACGCCAGCATCGTCACCGAATTCCGCCGCTGCCAGCAGCTCCAGATCCGCCTCGTCTGCCGCCGGCTCCTCCTCCCAGCTAGAGTCACCCTCCTCTGATGAGTCATCTGCATCTGCAGTGCCGTGGGCGCCAGATCAGAGCATTTGCACGCACGTTCAGCGTACCTCTGGCCACTCTTTCCACTGACAGCGACGCTCAGGCACGGCGGCAGGGGCTCCTTTCAAGAGGGATGGCGCTGGCATCGCGTTCTGCCTGCCAGACTAGGTAGCCCCAACCTCGGGGCAGCATGCCCCGGGGCTTGTCGCGCCAGCAGCTGCAACACAGTTTCTCACCTGAGGCTGACGCGGGCTGTGACTCGTCGGATGATGCCCTGGGGACAATGGAGACCCTGGGTGCTGCCTGGGCTGCGCCTGCACGTGCGACAGCCACAGAAAGCGCGTGTGAGGTGGGTGGGGTGCACGTTGGCGATCTGAAAGGGCTGGAAGTGCCGCCCACCAAGGCAGCTGTAATATTAATGGGAAGGCAGACACCACTGGCAGGCACCTCAACGCACGTGGGCCAGGCAGGCAGGCAGGCACCCGCCCGCCGCCAGGCGGCAGCTCTGGGCGGACCTGGGCGGGGCAGGACGCGGAATGCAGGCCTCGGGCCGCATGCAGCTGCCAGCCTGCAGGTGGCCCACGCTCCAAGGAGGGTGGGGCACGCTGCGCTCGCGCGAGCCACGAGCGAGGTCGCCGACATGGTGCAGCAAGGCCCTGCTTGACTTTCCGTGAATGGATAGGATCTAAAAGGTGGGTGCGTGCAGCCATGCAGCCATCAGACGAGTTTGACATTTGCGCATGTGGCGCCAGGTCAGCGCCGGTGCCAGGTGCAGGCGCTTCACGGAAGGGGTGACCTAAATTGCACGCAGCCATTGACGGTCCAGATGCTACACCCTACTTGTCTTCATCTTTGCAGCCCGACGGCTGCGCCTGCCCAGATGGGTCCTGCCGCTACTGCGTACGTACCCACGCACAGCAAAAAGGGGCCGCTTTTGACATTTGCGCATGTGGCGCCAGGTCAGCGCCAGCACCAGGTTTACTGCCGGCCCTTCACCGCAGGGTTGACTTGCCTTGCACGTAGCATGTGGCGTGCCAGCTACTTGACCATACATGTCCACTACTTTGCAGCTCGACGGCTGCGCCCGCCCAGATGGGTACTGCCGGTACCGTATACCTACCTACGCCACTGCAAGTAGGGGGTCGGGTTATTAAAACGTACCTGCGCAGTATCCTAAACCGTGTCTTATGGGGCGTGGCATGAAGGTGTGGTGGGGTCAGCAATGGGTGGGTGGCTGGCCGCTAGTGCTCCCGGGTTGGTTGCGACTGGCGGCCTCCCAGGGGTGACTGCCCCTCACTGAGTGAGTACGTTTGTGTGTGAGTGTGTGTGTGCGCGTATGCAATGTGTGTGGGTACCGGTGCCGGGCTGCCTCTTGAATGCTCGCTGCTTTGGGTTGCCTCTCTCACACTGCTTTCTTTGTCGCCACTGCTGCGCTCCCTCTGGCGTCCACACTGCCGGCCCGGGACACAGCTGGCTGCGTCAGCTGCTGAGGCCTTGCTTGTGCATGCACGCCTTTCCCTTGCTTGTCAGCCAGGCGACCTTGGCTGATTCACGCTCTGTGACCTTTCCTAGTAGCTAGAACTGACGGTAACTGGCTTCCCTGCCCCCGTTTCCGAGTGTGTGCATGACGACCGTGCTTCCCTGCGCCTGGCTGCCTCTGAATGCTCGTCCCTGCTCACACTCTCCCTACCAACCCTGCTCTTCTGCTGCTGCTGCGCTCTGGCTGCTTCATCCGCCGAGGCCTTGCTTGCATGCCCGCCTCTCCCTTCCTTGCCAGCCTGGCCACCTTGGTTGTAATTAATGCACACACTGTGAGCGCTACACTCGCTAGAGCTGGTTGTAGCTGGCGACTGTGCACGCCAAGGAGTCCAGCATGAGAGAGGCCACCTGTTGAGTTCAGAGTGCTGCGCTGGTGCAGCAATGGCCCATGGAAAAGCTCATGAGGCGGCTGCACATGTTGGTGGCACGCCTGGAAAGCACATATTGGTGGCACGCCTGGAAAGGGTGAAGGACGGCTGCACACTGGTGGCAGGCAATTGCAGGCTGGGCAGGTGGCAGCACACGAGGCAAGCTTGGCAGTGGCGGCTGCACTGTGCCACCGATGGGCGCTGCTGCTCTAGGCCGGCTCTGCCGCCCCAGCATGCCGGAGCAGCTGCACAATATCAGAGTGGCCCCCGATCTGTGCCGCTCCCAGGGCAGCGTTGACGCCGTTGCTGGTCCTCTGGTTGATGTTGGCGCCCGCGTCCAGCAGCAGCTTCAACACGTCTGCGTGGCCTTGATAAGCAGCCGCAAGCAGAGGCGTGGGGCCGCTGACAATATCGCCCTCACCCGCGTCGGCGCCCGCGCCCAGCAGCAGCTTCACCACGTCTGCGTGGCCTTTGCAGGCTGCTAGCACTAGGGGCGTGAGGCCGCTGTCCTCAACCTCATCAACGTCAGCACCCGCGTCCAGGAGCAGCTGCACCGTGGCAGCACAGCCCTTGGCAGCCGCAAATGTTAGTGCTGTGTAACTGGTGCGCAGGTTGGGGTCAGCGCCTGCATCCAGAAGCACGCGCACCATGCCGGGGAGGCACTTGCCCGCTGCCATCATCAGAGCCGACACGCCATGGCTGGTGGTCTGGTCGACGTCTGCCCCAGCACCCAGCAACAGCTGCACCGTTGCGGGGTGGCCGCCGCACACTGCTGCGATGAGGGGTGTGCCCATGTCTAGGTCCCCAGTTTGAGTATTCACGTCTGCCCCATGCTGCAGTGCGCGGAGCATGCCAGCCACATCGCCACTGTTCGCTGCTGCTAGCAGCCGCAGATCACCCTCGTCTACCCTGCCGATGGCAGCACCCTCGTCTGCACGGTCATGGGCGACAGATCAGAGCACGCACGCTCAGGCAGAGGGGCAGTGGGTTCAGTAAAGATGGGACGCGTGCTGCCCGCCAGGATTGTCAAATGTTGGCAGCCTGCCAGCAAAGAGACCCCAGGGTCCCGGCAGCATGACTGGGGCCTTGCGCTGCCAGCACCCGCGACACCGGCAGCATGCCCAGGGCCTTGCGCTGCCAGCACTCGCAATGCCAGTGCATGCCCAGGGCCTCGCGGTGACAGCACCCGCGCCTTCTCACACTTGCAACACCTTCTCACCTGAGGCAGCAGTGGGCTGCGGCACATCGGATGCTGCCCTCATGGGTGCTTGGGCTCTGCCTGTATATTCAAATGGCCACCGCAGGCTCGTTTCAGTGCGCACGTGGGCAAATTTGGGTGCACTTCAGCAGTAACGGAAGGCCGGGCCCGGGACACGGCAGGCAGGCACCTGCCCGCCGCCCCGCCGCCAGCTGTGAGCGGACCTTGGCGGGGCAGGACGCGGGCTGCAGGCCTCGGACCGCGTGGAGCAGCCAGCCTGCAGCTGGCCCGCGCTCTAGGGAAGACGGGGCATGCTACGGTCACGCGAGCGATGAGCGAGGTCGCCGACATTGTGACGCAATGCCCTGAGTCACTTGCGGGAGAGGTAATGGAGGTGTGGATACACAGCTACGCAGCAAGACACGCGATGCAGGAACGAATGATCGTGCGCGCAAATCTGCAGGCCACGTGGCGCCCAGTCAGCGCATGTGCAGCAATGTTGTGTTCACCCTGGCCCTGAATGACGCTGAAGACTTGCATGTAGCACGTGACTTACACAGCTAGATGGAATCTGATATGCACATGGGCTCAAGTCGTGCAGTCCGACAGGTGCGCCGCCTGCCCAGACAGGCACTGGCGATCGAACCGCGTGCATGCCGCCATTGTCACAGGTGCAGCAAATTAGCATTTACAAAGTGCATGCGGGGCCGTCCGGACAAGCCAGGGGATGGATACATGTGAGGGTGATGCGAAAGCGGTGGGATGGGTGGTGGCCAGGGCGAGGCACATGCATATTGACGTTTGGGCCACTGTGCCGTGGACGGAGCACGCAACGTGTACGGGTGAAGGAATTGGGGGACGTCGGTCAGCAGTGAGGTGTGTCAAGCCCCCAAATGCCGTGACTTGCTGTGGCCTTGGAGCGGCGCTCATGCTTTAAAACGTGGGGGGTGTGATTTAAGAGGGAATGCGGACAATAACGTGTTATGGGGCGTGGCATGAAGGTAAGGTGGGGTCAGCATTGGGTGGGTGGGGGAGTGGGGCGGCTCTCATGCTCACTTGCTCACATGAGCACACAGAGACGTGTGAGAGGAAAGCACGGCATATGTGAACTGTATCCATGATTGTGTGTTGTGCGGTGCATTCATTAGTGTGCGAAAACAATTCAAGCCCAAAGCGGTTGGGGTTGAGGAACCAGCAGAAAGCTCATGAGCTGATCAGCCATGGCAACAAGTCGGCATTCGTTGGTTTGTGGCCTGCCCAGGCAGCGGCCGGAGCCGTTGCCTGCATGTTGCTGCTGCTGCCAGGGCATGCATGAGAGGAGGCAACGTCACCTGGCACTGCCCTCTCCAAACTCTTGCAGCAAGTCATCCAGAGAATCTGCCAGCTGAACAAGGTGCAGTGCCAGGCTGGCGTTGCCCTGCTGCCCCGGCGGCGTTGTGCGAGCCACAGCCACAGCGGCGAAGCGTGCCAAGCTGGACTGCATGCGCGCCAGGCTGGCGCTGACTGGAGGTGCCTCCTGCTGCCCAGCGGCTGTGCCTGCTGCGCCTGCTGCGCCTGCTGCTGTTCGCATCGAGGCCTCGCTGCCCGCCGCCGCTTGCGCGCTGCGCTGCTGAGCGGCATCGGCAGATGCAGATGCCACCGCCTCGCTGCTCCCCTGCTGCTGCTGCACCTGCCCCGCCGGCAGCCCCGCCGCTGCCGCCGACGCCGCTGCCGTCTTCACAAACTGCTGCACCCTATTCGTGAACCCATCTGTGGCAAAAACAGATCCGGAGCCATCCCTGGCGCAGGCGGCGCTGTTGAGCACTCTGAACTGTCCGTCCCCCTCGCCCTGCCCCCCTCCAAACGCGCCCAGGTAGGCTCCTGCTTGAGAAAACACCAAAAGGTTGGTCTTGTTGCCCGCAACCACGTTGCCATCATCTGCCAGGCACACGGAGCGGGACATGAAGAGCTGCGCAGCGCCCAGCTGGCCAAGGGGCGCGCCTGTGGCCGTGCTGTACTTGGCGATGACGTCGTTGTGGGGGTACAGCACCTGCGGAGGGAGGCAGAAAAGAGAGGGCGGGGCAGGTGGGTGAGGGGCAGGGGAGGGCGGGGGGCTGGGAGGGTAGATCAGGGGGAGGTAACAGCTGGTGCGCCGCAAGCTCATGACAAAGAAGTTTGTCACAGCTCGAGGGCGTGCCACTCAATGAGTTGAGGAAAGCGGCAGGGAAACAAGCCAGGGGGCACACCTGCCAGCGAGTTGTCAAAGCGCAAGCATGTGCCAACCAGCAGCCTCTCTGCTCAAGTGCCTGCCCCATGTATGAGCACCCCCGCCCCCCTGGTCACCAGCTTTCCCACAACCCAGCCAGGCGGTGGCCCGCCAGGCAAGCAGGCAGGCAGCAGGCAGGCAGCGCACTCACAAAGAGCGTCTGGCCAGCTGGATCGACGGCCACCGGCCCTGGCTTGTAGAGCGCCCCCACTCCTTGATCCCTGCCGGCGCCCAGCTGCTGGAGGAAAGCGCCGGCAGTGGAGTAGACCAGGACTCGGTCACGGCTGGGGTCGGACACCTGCATGCATGCATGGTGCCTCGAGCCAGGTGTTAAAGAGCCAAGGAGAGCAAGGCCCAAACATAGCTTGAAGCAGGCTGGGGTCGGACACCTGCACACAGGGTGCCTGGTCCAGAGCAGGGGGTGAGCAGGGGATTGACGAGGAGGGTGAGTGCCGAACACACTTGACGCAGGCCGGGGCCAGCCTGCCCAGCCAGCCGTGTAGCACAGGCAGGCAGGCAGGCGGGCAAGCTTCCCTTCAAGCCAGCCAGCCTAGGCGCACCTAACAGCCAGCAACCTTCCCTCCCTCCCTCAAACCCAACACACGCACTCACATAGACGCGCCCATTGCGCACAGCCAGGCCCAGCGGCACAACGTCCGGGTTGGAGACGTCCACGGGCCAGCCCCCCTGGTACCGCCCCTCCAGGCTGTACCGCTCCACACGCTGGCTGCCCTCAGATAAGATCAGGAGATCGGTGGAGGGGGCCTCCAGTTGGACCAGAGCCGACAAGCGGGAGAACTGGCCTGCACACATGCGGTGATGATTGGGTAGACAGGGGAGGTCAGGAAGGGAGCACAGAGCCCTGGGCAGAGCGCCGGCGGGCAAGAGGGCTGGTCTGCCACGGGCAAGGGCATGGGGGAGCACCGGGGGCAGGGCAATGGCAGGGCGGTTGGGCAGGGCGCAGGCCGCAGGCACGGTGCCGGCGCTTTACAAGGAGCGCACGGGGACGCTGGCGCTCTTCCCAGACCCACATGGGCCAGCCTGAGCGCCCGCTGCTGCACAGGCTGCACAGGCGGCAAGGCAGCGCTGCCAGGCTGGAGCTGAGCGGCGCCTTGCAGGCCCCCAACTGCGCACGGCCAGCAGGCAGACAGGAAGGCCCTTCCGCATGCACACTGCGCTACAACTAGATCCCTCCTTACGTCACAGGAAAGCACTTGGACAATTGATGCTATGCACACACACCCCGCCTCACCTGGGGCGGACCCTGCCGACCCAAAGGTCGCGATGTGGGCGCCTTGGCGTGAGAAGCGGTGCACGCGGCTGGTGCTGTCTGCAGGGCCAGGGGACACAGGGTGTGTGGGGGACAGTGCCGGTTGCGATGCAGCACATGCCCAGTGCTGGGCTGGCATGGTGGGGTGCCCCTCCATCTCCTAGCTTGGGGGGTGCCCCTCCATCTTCTAGCAACACCCACCACGGCATTGGCAGTTGCTGCTCGGCCTGCCCCACGTACGGTCATCCAAGGGCTCTGGCCTGGCCCATGGCTCACCGGTCACAAGCACGTCCCCGTTCCTGGCTGCGACGACGTAATTTGGGCCCTGCAACTGGCCGGCGCTGGTGCCGCCGGTGCCCCACTTGGCAGCAAACTGTGGCAGGGGAGCAGGGGCGCAGTGGGCGGGAGGCGGTGAGAAGCAGCCAGATGCAGATCTCGCTGCACCAACAGACCAGCTGGCGGCCCGATACTTCAAGGAAGGCAGGCTGCTGGTGTGCGGAGGAAGGGCGTTGGCCGTCCCATATGATGCCCGCCCATCAGAGCGTGCTGACGCAGGGAGACTCACTTTATAGAATGGGAGAGGCGGATCTGAAAGTGGGAAGGCAAACGGCAGGGGGTTAGGGGTGGGAGGGGGCGATGCGCATGCGATGTGGATTGGGCAGGGGGCCAACTCAACAACCTGCGGCAAGAGCTGACATCACGTGCATCCCGCGCTGTGCATGCTGTGCACGGCGTGGCACTGAGACAGAGGCACCTCACCCGCGCACACGATCCCTAGGTCTTCGTAGTGCCGGCCTGCAGGGGAGGCAGGGCAAGCGGGGTGCATGAGGCTCGCGCTGAGGTGTGCTGGATGCAGATGGGGGCGCTCTGGCTGGCGCAGTTCACGTTTTCGAGGCCCAATGCTTGTCATTCAATTATTCCATGCGGCCTTACAGGATGACGTGTCAGGCCAACGTGGGCACTCTTCCACCCTCGACTCCGTCCCGGTGCACTCTACCTGCAGCCCACAGCACACACAGGCAACCGATTTGGCACATACATGGGCAACACGATAGGCACGCTGAGCAGCTGCGGCAGGAGCAGTGCAGGGCTAAGGCACGCTCCATTTGCTGCATTGAGCTGCATGGCGGCAGCATGGAAGCAAGAGGGCAGGCAGGCGGGTGGCATGCGGGCAAGCAGGCAGAAATGCAGGCAGGCAGGCAGGCAGGCAGGGAGGCAGACGGGCAGGTGTCGCACCCCCGCCATGTGGATGGGTCCTGTGCCCTCCCCAAAAGGCTTGGGCTTGGGGGCGACCCGACCCAGAGAGCCCAGCCCCAGCTGCCTGCAGGTGGACAGGTGGGCATGGTGGCGAGCTGGTAGGCAGGACGGTTTGACATGGGGGCAAGAGGGCAGAGCAGGCGGGGGAGCCGGTCACACCCCGGCCACCCTGGCAGTCAGATTTGCAAAACTTAACAATGAAGACATGGGTGAGGGAAGCACCCCATGCTCACCGGCAGGCGACGGTTGCCAGCAGGTCAGTTGCCCACTCGTCACAGACGGTGCCCCTGCAGCCGGGCATCCGGGCAGAATGGGTAACAAGGAAGCAGGCAGGCGTGCGAGAGGCAGTTGGGGCATGCACTGGCGGTCACTGTGGCTGAGAATGTGCCAGCAGGGCGGGACGCCACACAGCAGGCTGCAAAAGTCTGCCACCCCAGGGCTGCCTGCGGGCCGCCCCTGCGTCATCACCCCGCCCCCAGCACGTGCCCCGCACCACGTGCCGCCGAGCTGAACCTCCAGGCGGCCGGCAGTCGAGTTGGGGCCACTCACAAGCCTCAGGCTGCCACCTGCAAGTGGCTCGGATTAGAGTATAGGAGGTTGAGTTTTCGGGATCAGGGTTGCACCAAAGCGGCGGATCTCCTCAGTAGGCCTTGGCAAGGCACGCTTGGGGCAAGGCAGTGGCAGGTATCAACAGGCTACAGAGTGCATGCAGCATGCAGGCAGGCACAAGAAGGCCAGCAGGCACATGTGCGCAGCAGTAAAGTTACTGGGTTCTGTACTGTACAGTTACTGGGTACAGTACCCAGCCAGGTGCACGGGTGCTCCCCACCTGTGGGTGCTGCCTCCCCGCACCGAATCCCCACATCCAAGGCATGTGTGCACCCAGCGGCTGGCCGGCTTTGGCACTCCAGCAGGGTCGCCTCTGAGCCCTCACAAAACACATCGGCCATGTGGATGGGGCTGCCGCTGCTGGCGGGCGGGAAGGCGGCCAGCGCCCCGAAAGCGCCCAGGCCCAGGCTGCGGCACACGGTGCGGGCATCAATCGGGTCGAACCCCCGGTTGCTGCAGGGGCAGGTGTGGACAGGGCGGCAGGTAGGGTGAGGGCGCAGGGAGGACTCCGATTGGGGCTGAGCAGCGATCCGTGTCAGCAAGTTCCCCCAGCATCTAGCCTTTTGTATGTAAGTTGACACAAATACAAAGCCGAGCTGCTTACGAATCAGGGCAAGGAGTGCGGGCCTCCGCAGTTCAGTGCAGACCATGCGCCCGCCTACCATACAGAGCCCCATGCGCCGTTCCTGCGCACTTCCAGGCGGCCTGAGCGGGCGTCGGGGCCGTCGGCGAGGCGCACCATGGCTGCAGAATGGGTGGCAGGACAGGCGGATGCGGGCTGGGACGCAAGCCAGAAGGCGCAAGGGAGGGAAGCAGGGGACAGGAGGCAGATGCACACAAGCAGGCACAGTGCATGCGGGTAAGGAGCACAAAGAAAAAGCGCGCGCGGCAGAGCAGGGGAAGCCAGGAGGCAGGCAAAACGTGTAGGTGGCACGGAGGCAGGCAGGGCACGCATGCAGGCAGGCGAGCGGGAGCGTGTTGCCACTCTGGCGGTGAGCGACGCTGACTCACCATCCAAGGTGACACCACACGCAATGCCCACGTCATCGGAATGAGCGCCTGCAGCAACATTCGAGGATAGGCGCCATATCGGGTTAGTGTAACGTGGTCTGCATGGCAGCGGGCCCGGTGGCAACAGGGCAGCTGCAGGCAGCCTGGGCAGGACAGCTGTCCTTCGCCACCAGCAACACCCTATGCAAGCATTACATTGTACACTTCCCTCTGGGTTTGGCACTGGCACAGCGGGCAAAGCAGCAGGCATGGCGGGGGCTAGCCCAGGCTCCCTTCACGGGGGCCGCCCCACTGGCAGGCACAGGTGCCCAGACTTCCCCAGGTTGCACAAGCACAGATGGGCTTGGCAACACATGGTGTGTGTGTTGCCACAGGCGCCAGGCGGGCGGGGCTGCCACCTGGATTCTGCCCACACTCACAGGTGCGGGTGCCCAGCCCCCCCAGGCCGCACTTCTCCCAAGAAGCCTCCTTGCCGGTGCAGTGGATGTAGAGGGGGGCGGGCCCCGTCCCCTGCCCAAAGTAGGCCCCGCCGACCACCCGGTTGGGGGCGCCAGCGGTGGGCGGGAAGCCCAGCTGCTTGCAGAGGACCTGAGCCAGGCCGGCGTCGGCGCCGTCGTCACACACGGTGCCCCCTGTGGACGGGAGTGGGATGGGAACGGGGGCAGTGGGTGGGGAGGGAGGCACGGCAAGGTGCAGGTGAGGTTGCTGACTGGGGGAGCAGGAGGCACACATGGCGTGGATGTTTGTTTAGCACCTGGGTCTTGCGCAGCCCAGGCAGGCAAGGCAGCTCAAGCAACCAGGAGCCGTGCAGGCACACCCCCGTCCTCACCTGCCCCGGCGACAAATCACACACAAACCAGCCAGGCCGGGCATTCTCGGCCCCCCGCACCCCGCTGTCCTGACACACACTCACAGGCTCCCTTCCTGAAGATCTCCAGCCTGCCCTGTCGCGGTGAGGAGCCTCCCACCAGCCTGGCAGTGACCACGCCCGGTAGCGTATCAGCCTCCCCCGTCTCTCCATAGCATCGTATGCCCGCATCTTCGGCGTGCGTGCACCCCGCTGCCCTGCCCCACCCAGCATTGGGGCAGCTCTCCAGCTTATACTCTTGCCCTGTGCAAGCCACCCTGCTGAGCCAGATCCTGCCCCCGCCTGGCCCAAAGGGGGCACGCTGGATGGCGCTCCCCGCCGACCCCAGCCCCAGCTGCCGGCACACCACAGCGGCGGCATTGTCTGTGATGCCGTCGTCGCAGACGGTGCCCTGCTCGGCAATGGAGGGGCAGGGCGGGAGGGCAGGGCGGGAAGTCGCGCAATGAGAGGGGAAGGAGTCGTTGTGTTGGGTATGATACAGTGCTGTCAGAAGGCTGTGCAGTGCTGCCAGAGTGGCACCCGCTGCCTGGCTGGCTGGCTGGCTGACTGCTTGGCAGCTCGGCTGGCTGGCCTGCGCTCAGCTCACCCACACCCCCGCGTTGAACACTTCAAGCCTCCCAGAACGCAGGTCGCCTCCGGAGTTGACCAGTCGGACCGTGACTGCAGTGGCAGAGCGCAGGGCACAGCACAGCGTGCGCAGCACGGCGGAACAACGCTCTCAGCGGGTGCGGGGTGGGTGGGGGAGGCGGTCGGGCACCAGCAAGCGCACACGCGCACGCAACCCTCAGGCACACAGAGCTGGCACGCACTACACGCAATAATGTTACATTGCACAATTTCCCTGCAGGCAAGTGCCCACCTTCGGGCAGGGCATCCCCACACTCGATCGACACATCTTCGGCGTGCGAGCACGCGGCCGCCACAGCGCCTCCTCGGTAGGTGCACTGCTCCAGCGCCGCCTCCTCCCCTGTGCATTCCACGTAGGCAGCGTGGATGGGCAGGCCCTTGCCCTGGCCGTAGCGTGGGCCCTCCAATGCGACGCCTGAGGTGCCGAGCTGCGGGTGGGGGAGGGCAAGCCATGGGTGGCAGGCAGAACCGAAGCAAGCTCAAGTGCAGTCAAATGTTCCTCTTAAGATTTCAACTGCCTCGGTGGTTCAACGTGTGGTGGTGCAGGTGGGTGTGTCTGGATGTGTGCATGTCTCTCCCTGCGCTCAGCTCAGCAGCCCACACCTGCAGCTGGCGGCACACCACCGTGGCATCCACAGAATCAAACTCCCGGGCGCACACAGTGCCCTGCATGACAAACGGTGTGCAGGAGACACGCCGTGAGAGGGGAGGCCGCAGCAGCCATGCAAAAAGCAGGGTCGTGCAGCGGCGCAGGTGTCCCACGCACTAGGGCAGCCCAGCGGGCAGGGCGCAGCATCGCTGCACACTATGGTTAGCGCAAAGCAGCAAACAAGAGGCGCCTACCCATCTCCCGTTTATCAGCATCTCCAGCCTGCCGTACCGCTGCTGGGACTTGCCAGACACGAGGCGCGCGGTCCCTGCAGGGGCACGCGTGCGGCGGGGAAGGGCGAGGCGCCAGTACACCGTGAAACAAACGGCGGGGCTCAGCCTCGCACGGCGGTCGGCGTCGCATGCTTGCTGGGCACAAGAGGACAGAAGATGGAAAATAGCCAGGTGAGGTGCAGCCGAAACAGCCCCTCCCTTTGCTCCCGCATGTGCAACTCATTCATTGCGACGGAGCGATGATTATTCATGCATGCACAAACCCACCTGCCACCAACCCAGGCCACCTCCGCACCCTTGCAGCAGCTGTGCCCCTCCCACCCTCACTCACGTGACTGGGGTGCGGGCGTCTCGGGGTCTCCCTCCTTGGGCAGCACCTCTGCAGGCTTCAGCATCCAAGTGTACCTGCATTCATTCATTCAATCATTCAATCATCCAAGCATTCATTCATTCGACCGTTCATTTTACAGCCCTGCAGCAACACAAAAGTGTACCTACGCAGCACAGACACACACCCACGCCAATGTTTCTGTTTGTTATATATACAAAACATTTTTCCTTACTTATATTCTTTTACAACTCTCGTCACACTCGGCCAGCCACACTGCCACGTCCCAGGGCAGTTCAGCTGTCAGCTTTCCAGGCTCAGCCCTCACGCCTCTCCTGGGACGACCACGCACGCACACCTGGTGCCTGGCACATGGGACTGGCACACTTGCCAGGCTGAACTCCCCTTCGTCTGGTGCTCTACAACCCAACCCAGCTGCCAACTCAGCAATGCACCCATGACGTGTCTCACATGAAGCAGGTGCCCCAGCTGTCCCTGCCGTCCACCCCAGTCATCTCAACCAGCCCGTAGCCGTCGTCCCCCCAGGACGTCCCGCTGCCCCAGCTGTTCTTCACAATCCTGCAGGGAAGGCGCACGCAAACAAAAGATAGCTTGCAGCAAGAGCGGCCAGATGGAGGCGTCCCAAGGCAGCACACAGCTGCTGCCTGCCGCCGGGGCGCCGCCACTGCCTGCCTTACAAAGCCTAGCATGTGGACATGGCAACACACACTTCAAGCACACCGCGCGCTTCTTGGAGCACACAAGCTGCACACGATAGTACACACTCGGCAGCGCACGCTCCCCCTCTCACCAGTATGGCGGGCGCGCCGTCATGTTGAAGCCCACGACGAGCACAGCATGGTTCATGACTGCCTTGCTGGCACTGGGTGGGCCGGCAGGGTACTGGCACTGGTTGGCGGTCCACAGGCCGCCAGAGTAAAACTGGAACAGGTCAGGCGCATAGATGGACACAGCCACTGGCTGCACCAGCACAGCCTGCGCTGGTGGGGCAAGCGGGAGGGGGGGAGGCGGGGCATGAGGGATTTGGCAGCGGGCGGGCGGCTGGCGGGAGGGGGCGTGGCACATTCATGCGGGGCTCCACGCTTTCATATCACCCAACCGGCCCATGCGAACCGCAGGCGCCGAAGCCACCATCCACCACTGCCGCCTGGGTGCTGCCGCTGCCAACGCCACCTCACCCCGCCCATCCAACCAACCACAGTGCCTCTGCCCGGCACCGCTCAGCACGGCAGCGCTGCCAGCGCCACCTCACCTCGCGCAGCGCGGCGGCAGACCAGGGGCGCAGCAGGCCAAAGGCGTCCTCTGCCAATTGGAACTTGGAGGCCCCATCCACGGCCTGCAGGCGTGCAGCGTCGCAGGCCCCGGAGGCCCCCACAAACGGGTAGCGCTGCTCTGTCGTGACGAAACCCAGGCCCCTGCAGTTGCTAGTACAATTGCATGTAAGCCGTCAGTGCGCGAGTGTTTGCCTTTGAAAGATCAGGCGCTGCCTCTCTCCCGGCCCCCTGCCAGGGTCACCGCCTTTTCCTCCTCCCGTGCCGCACAGCAGCTGCCACCCACCAGCGCTACCGCTGCACCAAAGCCGGCTCCAGCCTCCCTGCCTAAGCACAGCCCAGGAGGGTGCCCTCCTGGCAAGCTCTTTCTATTGTCAGACAACCCACCGGGAGGCATAGATGAAGGTGTCAAACAGGTAGCCTCCCTCGCAGCCCTTGCTGTCGAACCCCGCGGCGGCGGAGGCGCAGTCCAGCACCTGTTGGAAGGCCGGGAGGTGTGTGAGGTGAGGTGGGGTGGGGTGGGGGCAGCCCAGGAGATGGGCGGGCACAATGGAAACCAAAGAGGCAGCCCGGGTGGCAGGCAGGCCCTCCCCATGCAGCACACCAGCTGGGCGTGAGCATGACATGAGGCGGGGGGGTGAACAAGACACGAGGCACATCATTGCTGCATGAGGTCCCATGCTTGGCACCAGCAGCAGGCAGGCATGCAGGCTCTGAATGCATGCGCACCCCCCGCACCTGCTGCTCTGACAGGTCCAGCGGGCTGGCGCTGTAGTTGGAACCCGTTGAGATGAGCACCTTGGATTCAATGGCGGCGACGCCCACAAACGCCCAGCAGCCGGCGCACTGCGGGCGTGCAGGCAGGACGGTGGGCGGGTGGGCGGGCGGGAGGGCAGGCAGGAGCGTGGGTGGACGGGCGGGCAGGTAGGCAGGTGGGCGGTAGGCGGCATGAGCGCCCTCAGGACAGCTGCCCTGCTGTGCCAGCAAAGCAAGCACCTTGAGTGGGGCAGGTGCGTGGGTGCCCCAAGCAGCCTTCCTGCTGCAGCCCTACTCTAGTAGATCCCCCACACACATGGGCCCCTTCCCCCGGTCCTCCCCTCCCCTGCCCCCTGGTCTCACATCTTCCTGGTCCTTTGCCGCCGTCACCTTCCCCAGTGCCCGCCAGTCCCACTCCTTTATGTTCGAGGGCAGGGCGGGCCCCGCATCCACGTAATCCAAGTCGGTGGGCGGCAGGGCGCCGCCGTTAGGCGGCCCGGGGGCGCGGTCCATGCGCGCCCCAAACGTGAACCTTTGGTGGAGGGGGGGCGGGGCGTGGGTGTGCACAGTTGTGTGGGGGGTATGGAAGGCCGGCGAACCTGAGAGTTGTTGTGGGACGGCTGGAGGTGAGATGGGCGGGGCGGGTGGAGGCGAGCTCAGGTGGTGCAGGTGCGGCATGCAGCATGCCCTCCACATCGCCACCCAGCGCTGCCTGGCCCCTCACGCCTGCCTTCGCTTACGGCTTCCCCGCCCACCGGGCAGCCCGCCTCCACCCGGCCTGGCCCTCCCGCCCCTCACCAATTTGGTTTTGTTACGTCCGACAAGCTATCAACAATGCGCTGCAGGGGGGAACATGTGCAAAGGTTGAAGGAGGTCGTGTGCGCAGCAGGGGTGGCTCAGCGGCAGAGAGGCATACGGTGGGCAGCTGAAGGGGTGCAGCCAGGGCACAGGGTGCCGCCAGCTAGCTGCCACGCTACCCCCGCCCAGTCCTCTGCCCCGTCCCGCAAACTTGGGCGCACCCCAGTCCCCGCCCCTTGCCAAACCCCATGTTCCGCTCGGTCTCTATTCTGTAGCCACAGTAGCCCACGCTGCATGCACCTCCTTGCCCACGCACTCCCCAGCCCCAGTTCCTCGTCCCCACCTCGACATTCAGCGTGAAGTAACGGTAGGCCACGGCATCCTGCAGCCACACAGGCACGCCAGCAGCCAGTGAAATTCAGTCAGCAGATATGCTCCTGCCCCCCATTTAAATGCCATGCCAGGTCGAAAGGCTGGTTGGGTGCATGCCGCCCACCCTGACGGCCCATGGGTGCAACCCAGCAGCCGCTTAGCAGGCAGCAAGCACCGGCTACGTGGCGCAGCACTCACAGCGGCTGGGCGGCCTTGGTACTCTTTGTCCCGCTTGTACCTCACTTTCCAGGCCCTCCAAAACTGCACCATGACGGCATCCTGTGGAGCAGGGCAGCACAGGGTGCCAAGCAGGGGAGCAGCAGAAGCACGCAGCAGTTAAACCGGCAGGCAAGAGCACCAGACCACAGACGCACCAGAGCAGGATGGCGTGGGCACTGCCCTCCCCAGCCTGCATGTTTGCCTTTTGCTTGGTATTTCTAAGCTTCCTGGGGTTGACAGGGCGCCGCCGGGCTGGGCGGGCTGCCTAGGGGGAGGCGACCTGACGATGTTGCTGCCGGCGGCACCCTGTCCTCCGCGTACCGCCCCGCCCCGCCCCACTCACCGGCACGTCATAATATGCCACCTGCACCCCGCCAGAGCCTGCGGCTTTGATGCTCAGCACTTGTGTGAGTGCGGCCATTGCCTGGGCTTTGGAGTCGAAGCGACCAAAGGGGTCCAGCGGCAAGGCGGCGGCGGCGCCTGCAACGGCTGCCGGCTCCGCTTGCAGCCCGCGCCGATTGCCTGGCAAGCCCTGGGCTGACAGAAGTGGTGCTCTATCACCGGTTGTATCATGGCTAGCGCCTGCGCCAATGGCATTCGAAGGTAAGCCTGCGTGAGAGTGAAAGACGGCCGGTGCAGAGAGGTGGGGCAACGGCGGCCGGGCGGGCGGCGCAGACGGCGCAGCCGCAAGCCGCAGGCCAGCGTGCGGCCAATCACCGTCGCCTTGTCTTGCGCTGCATCCTGTGATCACTGCGAGCAGCAGAGCTGCTACGAGGCCGCGGAACCACGACATAACACGGCTTCCCGCAGCGCGGACAGCGCACAGGCAATCTCGTGAGCTTAGTGCACTGCTACAAGTGACGATCTAGCTAGGTGCATGCATGCACAGCTATTTAAGGGGCGTACTGCCGTGCTGTGCGAGTCGCCCTGCCCTGGCCGCGGCCGCGGCGAAACGGCTCTACAGAGCAGAGAAGTCGAGAAGCCGTTTTATTGGCAGGAGACTGCGCGGTTGTGACCTGACGGGACATGGCTAGGGGAGTGCTGGCCCCGCCGGCCTGGCGCCGCCGAGCGCCGATTCCGCATCACAGCGCCAGCCGCTGCCAGCCCCTACCTTGCCTGCCTTGCCTTCCGTGCGGTCTTTTCCAGCACTGCACGCTCTGTGCCCTGCCCGCCTGGCTCAAGATGTCCCTTCCCAGGGAGAGCGCTGGGTGGCACCGGGCGCGCTTCTCGACCGCTCGTCCGTCAACTTGTGTCCCGGGACGTTGGGCCGTGTGGTTGCAAGGGAAGCGGGTTGCTGCTGCTGAGGCGTGTGGTTTTTCAATTGAAAGGATCACAACTATCACCAGTGTCTTGCCTTGTTACACAGCATTCCACCCTTTGCCTTGCATACAGCTCCTCACCGGTGTGCCCGTTGCCCTGCCCTGCCCTGCCGCCGGTGCAGCTGGGTACAGTGGCGGCGGTGCTGCTGGGTCTAAGTTGCTTCATCACATGCATCCTCAGATTAACACTGCAGCATATGGCTACATCGGCCCGTTTGTGGACTGAATGGCAGGCAGTCGCCTGGCGAGGACACTGCACAGGCCTGCGGTCATCGATGCGCTGAAGGTACCACCTCTCTGTCATCCATTCTTTCAATTCTATGTGCCCAATCAAAGGCATGTATGTGCACGTTAATTGTGTAAAACTTGAAAGCCAACAGCATGATCGGAGTCGCCCTTGCATGCCTGGCCCTGTGAGCCATCTGCCGGCTGCTGAGCTGGACTGAGGCAGGTGGTGGGTGACATCTCTCCCACCCAAGCTTGCAGGCGCCTGCGAGGCTCTCCACAACACCTCGGCGAAGACACTTTTTAGGAGGGCAAATCTCGCGCCGCTCGTCCGGAGCAGGCCCAGGCCGCTGTCCCTCCAGGGCGCGTCTATATCAACCCTTCCCTGCCTGCAACTGCATCCGTGGGTCACAAAAAATCGTTGATATGGCATTGCGCCGCTGGGCCCCAGTCCTTTTGGGGCTGCTGGGGCTGCTTCCCTTCTGCAGCGCTCAAATGGAGAGGTGGGGGGCAGCGCGGTGCATGTGCCATGCAAGCACTTTGCAAGTTTAACGCGGAGTCATGCAAGCGCTCCGCCGCCTGCAGTGTTGCCGCGCCCGCTGCCAGGCAGGTGCCGCCGCAGCCTGCCCACCTGGGTTTTCTGCCGCCCCTGCCGCCCCTGACACCGCCCCTTGCTGCAGCCCACTCAAGGGTTATGGCCTGCCAGATCTGGCGACTACCGAGGTCTACGTTTCGGCCTACCTGGACCGCCTGCTGTCGGGTGCGCTGCCGCAGCGACATTTGACGCCTGGGCGGCGAGCACGCATGTATGCCGCCCGCAAAGCCCGCACAGCTGCCTGCCTGACCCTGGACGCCTGCTGCACATCCCTGCTCTTTCTGATGTCCAACTCCACCTGTTCATGCTGCCTGCCGGTGCAGTGGATGAGGACAACTACCGGTGGGAGGCGGTGTTCTACTTTTACGTCAGCTGGACAGACCCCACCGCCTTCAACACAGTTGCTGGTGGGTGGCGGGAGGTCGTGGGTGGGTGGGAGGCAGCTATCTATGGTGCTGGAAAGCCATGGGGACAGAGGTCCTGTGCTGTTGTGCCTGCCACATGGGTGTGGCTTGTGGGCTGTGTGAGAGCTCTGCTGCCCATGCCGCCGTGCCGCTCCTGCTGCCGCCTCAATGTACCTGCTGCTCCTCTGCAGCCCTGCCGATGCAGCCTGCTTGTCGCAGTGCAGCCACTCCTATCTTTCTACACGTCTGCCTGCCCTTCCTGCAGACAACACTGCCAAAATGATGAACAAAACCTACGACTGCAAGACGTACTGCTCAAACCTCAACGACAAAGTGCTGTGAGCGGCGGTGGAGAGGGCAGCGTCGTGGCACCTTGGTGGTGGCGGCAGGGTGGCAAATGTCGCATCATCAGAATGCGGGGGGCATTCTGAGAGACAGCATGCGGCGGGAAGCAGCTGTTGCTAGTGGTTCCATGACATGGCGCACGTTGTGGCGTCAGGGAAGAAGGGCGCAGAGTAGGGGCTGGCTTTGCCTCACTGGGCAGGCACCAAGCTATCCGGCCTGCGCACAATCGGTGGTGCGCTGTGCCCGCTCCCTTTCAAGCCGGCCGCTGCCACACGTCCTCACACCCTCGCCGCGCACTCCCTCTGCCTGCCTGCCTGTTGCAGCTGCTGTGATGATATCTTCCTGCCCTCCTTCTTCTTCAAGAACGCGTATGGTGCGCCCCACGCCGCCATGCTGCTCACACAGGCAGTCTGGGGCCTCGGTGGTTCATGCCTGGCTGAGTGCATTCAACGTTTCAGGGCATCATGCGGTGCAACCGTGCCGAGCCATCAGCATTCCCCAACCCCACCCCGCCACCACACAAAACGCACCAGACTTATGTACACACCACACGCCTCGTGCTGCAGGCTTCCCGCAGGACCGAGAAATACTGTACAACATCTTCCCCGCCCGTGAGACTGCAGCCTGCGCCCTGCTGGCCCCACGCTGCGCCTGCTTTAACACCACCACACGAGGGGCAGCGCCGGCTGCAGTGCAGTGCCTGGGAGAGCCAGCCTGCCTGCCCTTGGTTGCCTACACTTGCTCCCCTGCAGCATGCCCTGCCGCCCCGGTGCGCCAGCACAAGCCCCTCTCCCTGCCGCCCCACCTGCCTGCCCTGCAGCCGATGGCAGCATGCTACGGGAGGTCCGAGTGCACGGCATCTTCTACCAGCCCATGGACTTTAGGTGCAGTGCAGCTGCCACTGCTGCTGCTGTGCCCTGCAGCTGCGGGGAGGGAGGCTGCAGGGAGGGAGGCTGCAAGGAGGGAGGTTGCAGGGAAGAAGTCGGTACGGTGCCGTCTGGCGAGGGCAGGGGGCGGCACCGCGAGGGTGCCAGAGCAGGGGCGCAGAGCAGGGGCGAACAGAGCAGGGGCGCAGAGTAGGGGCGCAGAGCAGGGCGCCGCTGGCCCCTCCCAGCTGCTGCAGCCCCCCTCCCCTGCCCTCGCCTTAACTGGTCCCACCCGGTGCTGCACTGCAGGCACTTCCCCTTTGACTCATCTCTGTGCTGCTTTTGTAACATTCCCACCACATGCAGGCACTTCCCTTTTGACTCAATGGACATGCTGCTGGAGCTCAGGTGGGCGGGGGTGTGACTGCACCCCTTCAGAAGCACAGCCAGATCCACTGCCCTGCTCCGCCGCACTAGGGAAGTGGCGGCCCCAAAATGTTGCACTTTTGCACACTGGGTGGTTGGTGACTGCAGCCCCCTTCAGAAGCAGCATCCACGGCCCTGCTCCGCCGCTCGCCGCTTTGCTGCTGGTCCAGCCGCCGCTGCTGCGCCCCACGGGCCCCTGGCGCCGCCCTCGTGTGGCAGCTGACGTGTCCTTACGTCACCATCATGCCTTCATCCTGCACATTGGTGCAGGTTCATGGATCCCACCATGTTGTTTAACACCACCGACGTGTATGGGAAAGAGCACGAGGGGCTGACGGTAGGCGGGGTGCCAGGCAGGGCGGGGGGTGCAGCCCGGCGCGCAGGCAGCGGTGCATGGCGCCAGCACGCTTCGCTGCACCCTGGTGCCAGCAGTGCACTGCACCTCAAACCCTGCCTGGAGCAGGAACACTTCTGACAATGCATGTGCCCCCGCCCCTGCCCTCCCCCCGGCCCGTCAGGTCTACTCCTCGAGCGGCGGCAGCAAGCTGTTCACGTACGGCAAGGGCGACGACGCCAGCAGCTGGGCTGTGACCGACTTCAAGATTGAGTCCTACGTGAGCTGAGCTGGCGCACCTGCTGAGCTGGCGCACCTGCTGAGCTGGCGCACCTGCTGAGCTGGCAGCCGGGCTGGGGGGGCTTAGCGGGCTGCTGAGCTTGCCGCTGAGCTGGCGGCCGGGCTTAGCGGGCTGCTGAGCTGGCTGCTGGGCTGGCTGCTGGGCTGGCAGCCGGGCTGAGCTTCCTTGGCATGGGCATGTGGGTCAACAAGTGACCCTCCTCCCCGCAACGATGTCCCCCCTCTTTGCCATAATTTGCAGTCGGTTGACATGGGCATGTGGTTTGACGAATTTAGCGACCTGAAGTCGGACCCGGAAGACCCGATGCCCCTGGTGAGTCGAGGGCATCAAACCCAACCCTACTGAGTTGACGCCCTCACCAGCATGCACAGGTGGTCCACTGTTGAAAGGTTGGCGAGGCGAGGCAGGCCCCTGGCGGGGGCTCCCGGTGCACCTGGTCAGGCGCGCCTGTGGGGAAGCCCAGCCAGATTGTCCTGCCCTGCCCAAGTGCAGCTGCGGTGGGCAGTGCAGCAGGCACAGCGTGGGGGCTGCTCTTTGCTGGCATTGCTCCTGCTGGGCTGCTGCGGTGCTGCTCAGCATGCTGTGCCCCAACTCCCGTTTCCCCATGCACTGCCCTGCCCAACCCCAGGCTCCGGTCAACTCCATTCAAAACGGAGGTGCAGTGGATGAGAATGGCCGGCCGCTCAACGTGTTCACGTGAGCCCGCTTGGCGACCGCTCGGGCCCGCTTGCCTCCCCTGCCTGGCCCTGTTGTGCCCTCCTCATGCCTGCCCGCCTGCCTCCTACCCGCCTGCCTGCCCGCCTGCCTCCCCCGCCCGCCTGCCTGCTGCCTGCCTGCCTGCCCGCCCGCCCGCCGATGCAGGCTTCACTCTGAGCACCCCACAACCCCTCTGCAGACGCCCCCTTGGGTTTGCAACAAAGGGATGTTGGGGCGGCCCCTTGCGCCTGCCTCCCAGCTGTCCCCCTCTGTCCCACCGCATGCCTGCCTGCCCACGTGCAGGGGTGTGGAGGACCAGCTGATGGCGGTGCTCATCACTGTGGAGCGCTTCTGGGTGGGTGGCGGCTGGGCGGGTGGGCGGCTGATTGCTTGCTGGCTGTGCAGATGGGTGGCTGGCTGGCTGGCTGGCTGGCTGGCTGGCTGTGCAAATGGGTGGCTGCTGCGTAGGTGGCGGTTGGCTGGCTGTGTGGGCGGCTGGCTTGCTTGCTGGCGGTGGTGTGGTATCTGTGTGTGGCGGTAGCTGGCTAGCTGAACTGCTGCCTGACGCCGAGGCAGCAGGCACGCGGCGCTTCCAGCGCAGCCCAGCTGACCCGCCGGCAACCACTGCAAGGCATGCTGTGCAGTGCTGAGCCGGTGCATGTCACGCCGCAGGTCACGCCAAGCCAGCTCATGCCCACTGTGCTGCACGCTGTGCCCCGCTGTGCACTCCCCTCTCCCCTCCCTGCAACTATTTGTCACTGGTTTGTAATCATGAACTGCCCCCTGCAGAAGCCCTCCCTGATCAACGCTGTGCTGCCGGTGGTGCTGGTCTACTTCCTGGGAAGTGAGTGGGGGGAGGACCTGTTGAGTGGGATAGGGACTTGGGGGGACAGGGTCATGCCTGGGGCCATGTGTTGGGCTGGGATGGGGTTGGGGTGCCAGCGGGTGGGCCAAGTGATGTTGGTCCACCTCTCGGGCAGTGAGTGGGTGACTGGGGTGGGTCTGAGAGGGTTGAGCCCAACCAGAGCATGCACAGCATGGTCGTCCTTACTCCAGCCCTACCTGTCGCGCCGGACGTTGCCTGTCTTTCCCCACTTTTGTATGGACATGCCCCCCCCCCCCCCGGCGCCCCTCTCTCATGCTGACTTCCCCCCCGCTCCCACCCTTGTCCCTCCACCCCCACCCGTGTCCCGAGCGCAGTGTTTGTGTTCTTCTGTGGTGAGTTGGCTGGGCAGGCGGGTGCCTGCATGCCGTTGCCCGCCACGACTGCCATGCTCATCCGTTTGATGCTTTGCTTCCACACCTGTGTCACCCCCTGCCCATCTCTGCCGGCTCAACAAAGGCTGCCTGATCCCAGTCTGGCTGAACAACGCCGCCCCCAGTGCCTTGGTCTGCTGCTGCACGTACCCTGCTGACCCTGCTGCTACTTCTGCTCCTCCTGCTGCTGCTGCAGAGGAGTCGGAGCTGCCCACCCGGCTTGAGATCGTGGTGACCCTGTTCTTGGCGCTCGCAGGCGAGCTTTTGGGGGAGGAGGAGGGCAGGGCAGCCTGCCAACAAACACTGCCCGCTCTTAGCTCTGCGCCTGCAGTCCCGCCCCGTGCCCCTGCACCTCTGCATCACCCGCCCCCGCCCTGCTTGCCCCTGCCTGCCTGCCCCAACTAAACCTGCCCACCTCTTGGCCGCCCCGCTGCTGCAGCCGTGCAATTTGTGGTGTCTGGCTCCGTCCCAACCTCCAGCTATGTGGTGCCAACTCAGCAGCTGGTGCTCACCACGTACGTCTTTCTCTTCATCCTGGCACTCGAGTCGATCACCGTCTACCACATCGTGCGCCGGCATCACAAGCGGGAGCAAGGCCGGGTGCGGCGAAGCAGGGGCGGTGCCGCGAATGGCAGGCCGGGATAGTGCCCAGCAGAGGGAGCGGGGCAAGGCGGTCGATTTCAACTCCGCTCCCACAGCCAAGCTGCACATCTGCGGCTTGTGCGCAGCCCACCGCTCGACTTGACTGGTACTTTCCAGAGTGCCTGCTGTGCCACCCGACGTGTGCCTGCCCGCCTTCCTGGGGCCCTGCAGAAGCGGAAGGAGGCGTACCGGCGGTACTGCAAGCTGCGCAGCCAAGGCAGGCTGGCGGGGGGAAAGAACCCGCCCATCTCCTCGGCAGAATCCTCCATCCTGCCCACCATCTCTTGTGACGCATCCCTTCCGGAGGAGGTCTCACAGAACGGGGCGGCCGTATCAAAGGCAGCAGCGCAGGCGGCAGCAGCGGAGGCGGCAGCCGAGGCTGACGCGGAGCATGGGGCGGCAGGCGGAGCAGCTGCTGAGGTGTCAGTGCAGCGGCAGCAGCGGCGCCCCTTTGGCCTGTGCTTCCACGCGCCCAAGGTGAGGGTTGGAAGGGCAAGGGGGGAGGCGAGCAGCCACTGGCGCAGCAGCCACAGCATGCGGGCTGCAGCTGACGGCAGGTTGCGGGCTGTCAGCTCTGCGGGCCTGGCACACACTCCCCCTCCACTGCATGCACTTGCAGGAGCGGGATCAGGGGCAGGCGTCCCGCGGTCCCCCCCAGCGCCTCAACTCCCTCAGTCACATGACGGCAGATGAAGCTTATGGCGAGTACATCGGGCACATGGTGAGTCCAAGTCAGATCAACACAGTTTAACACACTGCAATCTGAGTTCAACCAAGTTGGGGGGAGGGAGGCGGGGTGGCATGGGGAGTGGGGGGAGGGAGGCAGGGAGGCGGGGCGTCACGCTGAGTGGGAGGGGAGGGGGGCGGCTTGTTAGCTGTGAAAGCCTGTCGGGCTGAAGGAAAGGGGGATGGCAAGGGGGCGCTCAAGCCAGCAGGGCACATGCGCTACGGTAGCACACAGCGACTGCACAGTGGCTGCACGATGACGACACACTGACTGCACAGGAGGCACACAGGAACTGAACAGCAGGTGAAGTTGGTGCTGCAGCAGGCAGGCCCCCTCACCTTGCCTCTTCTCTTCGCTTTGGCCCTCACCCCCTCACCCACCCTCCTCCTCACCCCCTTCCCCCCCTTCAGGTGGACAATGTGGCGGCAGTGTTCATGGGCGTTGCCTACCTGGTGACCGCAATCCTCATCTTCACGCTGCAAAACGGCTACATCGATGTCTTTGAAGAATGATGGGCGTCGAGGGAGGGATGAGCGGCAGCAGCAGGCAGCGCCTGCCGACGGGAGCGCCGCCGGCGCAGCGCGCACGCGCGTCAACGTTGTTAGTTGGGCGATCTGTGTGGACCGGATCGCCGACATGTGCCCTCCACTGCTCTTTTACCCGAGCTCCTTTACTCCCATCTCCAGTGAGTCCCATCCACCTCTCCTTCCGGTGCATCAGTGCCCCTTCCCGCCACCTTTTATTCACGCTGTTCAAGCAGTACTTCGGGCGCACATACGCCGCCACCTCAGCTCAAATATTTGTTCGCCTCCGTATTTGCGCACCCCCGCATCAAGCCGTCCCCCCTTCATTTGGCACTTGCTTTTTGAAGCCCGCCGTCTCATTTTGATTATTTTAAAACAAGGCAAGCCTGTCATCCACAACACGTCACATCGGGTCCGGTGCTCCCAGGCGACTCCAGAGGCAGCCAGCCAATGTTGGCTAAAGCAGCGGGAGTGCAAGCTAGCGGAGAGCTTGGGCTGTGGAGGCAGCTTCTCCCCCTCGTTTTCACAGCACCCGCACCCGCTTGGAGAGCTCCAAACGACGCCCGCTTTGAGTCTGTTTTCTGTGCGCGACACTGGCAGCCTCCTCCAGGCCTCAGCTGCGGCTTGGACCGCCGCGTAGCATGCAGCCTCGGTTCGGAGCGCCGCTCACTGGGCCTGCCGCCCCTGCACTCATGTTGGAGGGTGCCACAAGGGGGAAACATCCACTGGAGGGTGCCACAAGGGGCAAACATCCACTGGCGGGTGGGCCACCCCAACATGGCTTGGGGTCACGCCCAGGCTGGCGTGCGCAAGGGGGGCTTCTGGCCCCCGTTGCCCACCGCCACCACCAGCACCCCATTTCACACACCTGGGCAGCATTAGGAGCCATAAGAGACTCTGTGTCGCGCTGCTGTGGTGGCTGCTGCTGTACAGGACCGCACTGCCATGCCAGATCAGCCCCACTGCCCCACCGTCACAGCCCAGGCCCAGTGCCAGGGTGCCCCGCTACCTGTGCTGCTGCAGTGGCGCCCTGCTGCTGCCACATGCCGTACACAACAGCACACCTGTAACTGCGGTGTGCCCCCACTCACCTTGGCAGCGTCTGTGCCCAGGGCGGCCTCGGTGCCGTACTGCCCCCCCGTGGCGTCCCGCCCGATGTCGGCGCCCTTGGGCTTCAGGTTGTCCTGCCCCTTCTTGTTGCAGCCTGCGGGGGCGGGGGGGCACCTCGCCAGGACATCCGGCTTTAACAGTGGCTATCAGGGCTCTCGCCCCCGCCCCCCGCCCGCACTGACCCGCCCGCCCACCCACCCACCCACCCTCCTCTGTGGCCTCCGCCCCCAGGCGCTGCGCCTCCTTGACCACATCAGGGGGCGACTGCCACGCCTTGGGGTCGGGCTGTGCCTGCGGAGTGTGGGTGGCAAGGCAGCAAGGCAGAGAGGGGACGGTGGGCATCAAGGGCGTGGGTACCAGTGGAGCAGGCACGAGGGTGTCGTGGGCAACAAGGGAGAGGGGGAGGCAAGAGGTGCAAGGAATGAGGGGACCACGAGCGGCTGCCAGCTGCCAGCAGTGTTGAAGGAAGCCCTCCCATCAGTCCATCCGGTGGCAAGGGCAAGCTGGCGGGTTTACGTGCCAGGCTGATGCACACACAGTGAATAACGACCTGCCTGGAAAGTGCTCATAGCGGCGGCGGCCTCGGTTCCGTACTGCCCGCCCGTGGCGTCCCGCCCCACATCGACATCTTTCGGCATTGTGTTGTCCTGAGGATGGGGGGTGGGAAGCGGGTGTGGGTGCGCCTTCATCGGCGGGGATGAGCGTGGAGAATCGAGCGGGGGGGCAAGTCGAGGTGCGGGTGTCTTGAAGGATCGGCTATCTCCGGCAGCCTCCCATTGTCACAAGACGGCCTTGAGAGCGCAAGAAGGCCCCAGGTAGCAAGAGAGTGGCAGGGCAGAGTAGGTGTGGGAAGGGAGCGGCCGCCGGCATGAGGCCCACCACCGCCTGCCTGCGCCTTCTGCCCGCTGAGGCGCCTACACCTCGGACGACTGCCCTGTGCTAGGACCCTGCCATCCCCTCTTTAAAAGTCGAGTGGGCTGCAAACAACTCAAGGGTTTAAAACCTTCGCAGTCTCCAGCCGCGCCCTGGTCGGCACGCCCCTGCGCTCACCATGTTTGCACTCGCTCCTGTATAAAGGGCCTGAGCGTCACTGGGTTTCCTGGTTTTATAGCAGCAGCGACCAGGATGGGAGCACAGGGAGGGGAGTCCAAGAGGCACCCAGCACAGCTTCCATGCTACAGCACATGCACATGCACGTCCTTTCCTCTTGGCAGGGGGCGGAGGCTGTCAAGGTGTCCCAATCGCACAGCCTGCACACGCGTATGCCCGCAGTGTCTGCTGATATGGGAGCAGTGTGGTCTACCAGTGTACGCACGCCGCGACAGCCGCTACAGATTATGTACCATAGAAGCCTGCACAGAGCCGAGAGCCGCGCATCCCAACTCTGGCAACCTCTGCACTTGGCAGGCGTCCAAGGGTTAGTATGGATATGATTATGTTTTCAACCAGGGAGGCACAGCCGTACAGGAGTGCCTGGCAGTGCTGGACGCTGCTAGAGCACGGTCCACCCTGCGCCGGTGCTGGTGCCGCTAGCGCTCACCTCAACACGTGTCAGGGTTTCAACAACCCGAACTGACGGAAGACAGAGGTTACGCATGCATTTGAGTCGGGACGGCAAAGAAAGGTAGGTGGCAGCCCTCCACACTGTGGCAGCCGCTCGGCGCAGCGCGGCGGCACGTCCGGCTGGCGGCAGCAGAATACCAGCAGTACAGATATGCGCGCCGATTCTAGCCCGTGCCTTCTTGTAGAGCTCGGTCACGTACAACTGTTGTCACCACAAACCTAATCGCAATCTAGGGCGGTCCCTTGCGCGAAGTTCAGTCAGTTTGCCGACAGGTCTGCAAACCTGCGCCCAACGCCCTGTTTGGCTCTTGACGGTCCAATCAAGCTGCAAAAATGGGGCTGATCCAGAGCGTTCACGATAAGCGGTCGGCTGGCGGAATTGAGCAGGTGAACCTGACGGCAGCGCAGGCCGCCGCGGAGCTGCTGAGCAAGGCGGGAGTTGGAGGCACGAGATTGGAGCTCCGCATTGCAGCCAAAGGCCTGCCCCGCAAAGATCTGACCAGGTGAGGGGCTGCCCGGCGGGCGGACGGCGGTACCTCCCCCTCGGCAACCCCCACCCTGCCCCAACCCTTGTCCTGCCCTCCTGCACCCATAGTTTCGTTGCCACAACAGTGGTGTACCAACAAGCCAAACCTGAGTTGGTTGCGGCCGGTGCACGCTGCTTGTGGCTGCCGCCTTGATTCCTCTTGTCAAGGCACCACCTGCCTGCAGACGCCGCCAACCTGGCACTGCCCACTCAACCAGACTCCTCTCCCTGTGCCCTCCCCCCTTGCCCTGCTTTCCCAATCCCCGCAGCAAGTCCGACCCCATGCTCGTGCTGTTCCAGGCGCCCGCCACGGGAGAAACGGCATGGAGGGAAATTGGGCGCACTGATGTGGTGGCCAACACAGCTGGTGAGTGCGTGCACGGCCAGCAAGTGGCATTGGGGGCCGCCCCCTGATCCAGGGCACGCGCGACTAGTGCAAGACAACAACCGTCTCTCAGGGCAGAAGCGTTTGCAGACTGGCAGCCTGATGCCTGGAGTGCCGGGCCGTGCGTGACACAAGGCTGGCTGTTGTGCGTCTTGGCGGCGGGGTTAGAGGCCGCCGCTGTGTGCCGGCGCCATGCTGTCAGTCAAGTGCACACCCGTCTGGCCACTGCTAGTCTACGGCCACATGGGCAATGCCCTGCCAGCCGCTGGCCACCGCAATTTGCCTCCCCTCCCCTCAGCCCGGCACCCACCCTCCCCTGCCACCCGCTGTGCCTGCTATGCCCTCCACCCCCAACACTGCTGTCGACTCACTCCTCCACCCGCCCCCCACGCTGCCCCTGCCTCAGACCCCCAGTTTGTGAAGCCCCTGCTGGTCAGCTACTCGGCGGGGGCGCCCCAGCCCATGCGTGTGGTGGTGTATGACGTGGACAGGCTGGCACGCAAGCCGGAGGCCCTCAACCTGGCGTCACAGGACTACCTGGGTGGGTGGGGTGACTGGGCAGGCGGGTGGGCAATCGGGCGGGCGGGTGGGCAAGTGGGCAAGATTGTGTGGGCGGGGCGCCATGGGGGCCCTCCCCTCTGCTGGTTCCCTCAACCCACACTCGAGCGCGCTGCATCCCCTTGTCCTCTCTGGTTGGGCGGGTTGAAGGATTTTGATAGTCAGCTTGTAATGTGCTTGTGCCCGTCTCCGTCGTCACAGCCCGCCCGCCCCCACGCTGACTGTGGCAATCAAGGCCGAGCGCCTGCTCGGGGGCGTCTCAAAGGGCTGGGCTGCTTCTGCTACCTGCCCGCTGTTACCAGGGCGCCCACCCTTAGCCATCCCAAAGCCCGCCACCCTGGCCTCGCCCCTGCCCACCCTTGAACATGCCGCCCTCGCTCTTGCAGGCGAGGCAGAGTTCATGTTTGCAGACGTCATGAGCGCCCCCGGCTGCTCTCTGGAGCTGCAGCTGGTGGACTTGCAGGTGTGGAGGGGGCACGTATTTGCACACATGCAGGCAGCACTGGCATGCTGTGCGCACCAACGATGTGAACAAGCGGGCCTGCTGCTCAACCCTGAGAAGGAGCAGCAGCCCCCGCATCGCGCAGCAACCATTCATGGCGTTGACTGGGTTGGACTCTGAACGGCCGCCCTTACTTTTCAGGCTGGGAAGCAGCTGCCCAAGGGCTGCGTGGCCGTGCTCAAGGCAGAGAAGATGGCGGCAGACGTCAACGAAGTGGTGAGGCAGAGGGATGACGATTAACGGAAGTTTTCTTGGCGTTCTTGCTGTGCTGCGGGCTGTGGCTGCGGGCTGAACGCGTTTCCTCGGTGCCTTCCAGCCTGCACAGGATCCCCCCCAATCGCCCCTTGTAACCAAGCAAGCAGGGCATGATAGTTGTAAAGCGGTTCCTGCACCCACATTTAAGCCCCCGCCACATCCACCTCCTCCCGTTTCTTTCCCCCCTGCCGCTTGCCCCCCAGGTGCGCATGGCCTTCTCTGGCAGCAACCTGGCCAAGAAGGATGCGATGAGCGAGAGCGACCCCTTCCTGCGGGGCATGAAGCTGAGGCTGGGCAGCGAGGATGACTGGGTGCCCGTGTTCAAAACCGAGGTGGGCGGCCTGCCTTGTCTCTCCCTGCTGCTCCTGCACTTGGCTAGGATGTGGGGCAGAACCGGCTCCTGTAGAAAGAACGGGCTGGCGGCGGGCGGCGGGCGCCTGCTGTGGCGGGGCTCTGTCGAATGCGGCAGCTGTGCAACCTGCGCTGCGCCTGCCCCTAGAGCGCCGCGTGCTGCGCCCACGGCTGCGCTGTGCCTGCTGCGCCGTGCCTGCGCCCAATGTGCACTGCATGATGTGCCTGCTGTGCTGAGCAGGTGCGGGACAACAACAAGGACCCGCTGTGGAACCCCATTGAGGTGAGCCAGTGCCCTTGAGGGGGCCCGCAAGCAACAGAGACAGTTGAAGAGGGCACGCTTGTGCGCCCCGATGACCTCTGCTTGAGCCACCCGCCCTGCCCTGGCCCTTGCCCTTGCCAACGCACCCCCACACCCTGCTCCCACCGTGCGCAGGTCGACATCCGTCAGCTGTGCAGCGCAGACGACCAGCGGCCGCTCAAGCTGCAGGTGGGGGCGGCTGGGTGCAGGGGTCTTGGGAAGGGGAGGTGGAGTGCTTTGGGCCACTGGCCGCCAAGCATAAACCCACCCACATGGCATGGGCGTGCGCGCACCTCCAGCCCGCTGCTTCCCATCCCACCTCCGTACTCCCCCCTCCCTGCCCTCTCTGCCGCAACAGGTGTGGGACTTCAACACCAGCGGTTCCCACACGCTTATCGGGGAGGTGCAAACAACGCTGGCCAAGTTGAAGGCCCTTGAGGGGGCCCCCCAGGCAAGCCCGGATCGAACCATGGAGCTTGCACGGCCGCCCAGCAAGACGGGCGGCAAGCCGGGGCAGCTGACGGTGCGGCAGATCATGGTGAAGCCGGGGCCCACGCTGCAGCAGACCATGGGCGGCTGCCTGGCGGCCTGCCTGGGGTGACAAGCCTCCCCGAGGACAGCCGCAGCGGGGCCTGCTTGCCGGCCGGCAGCACCTCTCTTCATCTTGTGCCTCTGCGCCCGACGCCTGCTCTTGTTTGTGTTCCTTTGAGTGACCGACTGTCTAACACCATCATGCCAGGATGCTGCGAGCTTGCCACAGGCCCACAAAGAGCAGAGCAACCGACAAGCCTGCGCATCAGCTGCTCAGCCCTTGCACCAGCCTGTGCAGTGAGCCTCCCATCGTGGCTGGCGTGTTTCACGCACTCTGCAGCTCAAGATTGCTTGGCCGCGGTTACAGTGGCCTTATTGGATTCAATTCTGGGTTGGGTTTCATGTGAGGAGCAGAGGTGCAAACAGAGAAGGGGGGTAGGGACAGGTAGGGGAAGTGAGAAGAATGAGGGGTGGGAAACACAGAGGAGCGAGCGTGAAACACAGCGCAGCTGACCAGGGCGGCGGCACAGGCGGCGGCTGCGCGGGCTCCTGCACATTTCGGGGCACAGCGCACACAGCGCGCCCACAGCCAGCGGCCAGCTGGCAGGCGGTCACGCGCGCCGCTGGTGCGTGCGGCGCTGCAGGCGCGAGTGCGTGACCCACAGCCCATACACCACCACCCCGCCAGTGGCCAGCATCAGCAGCCTATCTCTCGACCGCGTGGTCCCCACCAGGGACACGCTGCCGCTGCCGCCGCCAACCGCCACCTCAGCCTTGGTGCTGCGCCATGGCAGCGTGCCGCCCTCGCTGCCGCCCCCCTTGGCCAAGCTCTTGAGGCTGTAGGCCACCTCGCCGCTGCCGCTGCTGCCCTCCTTTGCCAGCACAAAGTGCCGCTGCGCCCCCGATCCGTCTGTGGGCACCGTCAGGTTGGCCACAAACGTCTGGTACCCCTCCTTGCTAACCGCTATGGTGTACCGCCCGGGGGACAGCGGGCGGTAGTAGTCACCCAGCCCCTCGCGCGTCGACACAGACATGTTGTTGCCCAGCACTGCATGCCACAAAACGGTGGCGCCGGGGGGGCGGCAGGGGCGTGAAGGTGAGGGACAGACACCAGCATCGTGTTGCTGCCCGGCACAGCGTGCCCAAGTGGGTGGGGAGGGCGCGCGAGGGTGCCACTTGGAGCAGGTGGGCAGGCCGGCAAGCCCGGCATGCAGCACAGCGCATCAAGCCCGGCATGCCCAGCGCAGCAGCATTGCGGGAGAGCGCGCTGCGACCCACCGCACCCCATGCCTGCCTAGCTGGTCGGCTGGCTGGCACGCCGCCCTCCCCACCTGTGATGCTGGCTCCCCCAAGCGGCGGCAGCTCCAGCCCCTTGCCGCTGCGCAGCTTGCCCTCCTCCCGCACCGTGCCCCACACACTGCAGAGGGAGGGAGGCAGGCAGTCCAAGCGTTGGGTGCAAGCCGTGCCATGTGCTTGCGGGCCAGGTGGCCCGATTAATGACACAACACGTGCAGGGCGGGTCCAGCACGCAGGCACAGGCTCCCCATGCTATACTCATTGTGAGGCCACGCTGCTCACCCGCCATAGGCGGCAGCCAGAGGGAAGGACAGCAGCGCGTCCCGGTTGCTCTCCCACAGCTGCGGCAGCGTCTTCTCGTTGGGCCACTTCTCTGGGCTGCAGCAACCAGGCAGGGGGCAGGAGCGGGGCGGTAGCACCAGCGTTTACAGCTCACTGGAATGACGGGCAATGGCGCTAGCACGGCAGTTCTGTGCACCCTCTGCCTCGCTTCCCAGGCTGCCTGCTCAGCGGGGCCGTGCACATTGCTGCTGCCCTGCCAGGCTGCCTCCTCTCCAGGACCGTACCACGTCGCTGCCGCACGTCCTGATGCTGCCGCCCGGCCAGGCTGCTGCCGCCTTACCAACACCCAGGCCCTCACCTCAGTTCCAGGGTGAGCTCCATGCAGCGGGCTGTGATGTAGTTCCAATCCTGTGGACAGGCACGGCAGGCCAGGCACGGTGGCGTCAGATTCGT
The DNA here is from genome assembly GCA_029339195.1 of Micractinium sp. NFX-FRZ. NCBI lineage: Eukaryota > Viridiplantae > Chlorophyta > Trebouxiophyceae > Chlorellales > Chlorellaceae > Micractinium > Micractinium sp. NFX-FRZ. The sequence continues at coordinate 99,393 of JAPTJF010000108.1, read as the reverse complement.
ACTGAGGATTGTGTGCACAGGCACGGCGAGGCAGGCACGGTGGCGTCAGAAATGCACCGCACTGCAGCTGGCTGTGGCTGCCGTGAGCTGTTTGGCCCGAGCGCAGCATCACAGGCAATTGAAGGAACTCGCCCCATGCATGCCCCGCATGCCCACCTGCATGCTGCCGTAAATGGGATACCAGCCTGCGCCGTTGGTGGTCCCTCCAGTGGGGAACTCCTGCGGGCACTCGGGACCCCAGGCGGGCGGCAGTAAGGGGAACGCACTGCAGGCAAGAGCACACCGCAGCAGTAGCCTGCAAGCTGCACAAGCAGCACGGTATTTCCGCTGTCCAGTTTGATGCCAAGCAGCGGTGATGTGCTGCTGCCCCTGCCGCTCTCCCACCACAAGCGCCTGCAGTGGCGGCGTCACCTCGCCTTGCCCAGCTGCCGCTGCCGCGCCCCTGGCAGCCCAACATGATTGCTGCTGCTGGTGCGGCGGCGGCTTGGCCATGCCCAACTGACCGAGCAGCCGCCAATGCCGCAGCCGCACATCCCACCACACGCCGGCAGCGCACCGTGTTGTTGGCCAGAGCCATGGTGTGGTGCGTGGCAGCGTACAGGGCTGCCAGGTGCTTGAAGGTCGCGTCGTCTGGGCAGGCCTCGTAGCGTGTGGACTCGTCGGGGGTGCCATCCCAGGGGTAGTTGGCCACCAGGGCACCCTGCGGGCGGGGAGAGGCGGCACGCAGGCGCAGCGGCAGGGGTTTGGGAGCAGAACCCCCCTGCAACGCAAACCCGGCATGCTGCACAGCACAGCGCAGCACCCAGCCTGTGCACCCTCGCAGCGTCCTGGGACTGCCTCGGATGCCTCGCACCCTCGCAGCTTTACCCCAGGCACTGGTATTGTGCATGCCAACCGACTGAACATCCCCAGGTGTCCAGAACCGCACCGCACAGCACCGCACACGGTGCACGGCACAGCACAGCGCAGCACAGCACACGGTGCACGGCACAGCGCAGCACAGCACACGGTGCACGGCACAGCATCGCACCGCACCCACCTCGTGCATGCTTGCTGATGCCACGAACCCGGTGCTCATTGTCCACTCCATGATGGCCTTGGTCTCCGCCTGCTCATCCCCGCTGGCCGTCATGCTGGCTGAGGCGAAGCGGTCCGGGAAGTCGCGGTTCAAGTCACGCTCATTACTGCAGCACCCACAAGCAAAACGAAGAGAGGCAGACGTGGGAGGAGCACCGGCACATGCCGTGCTTGCTGCAGTCTGATGTCTGTTGCTGATGTCTGATTGCTGCAGCACCCACAAACACCAAGGCACATGAGAAGTGGGGCTGGCAGGTGGGTGCTGGGTGGCGGAGGCACGGTTGGTGTGTATGTGCGTTGGCAGGGCAGGGGGCAGCATGGGGAGACCACAATGGCGTGCTGCAGGCAGAGCCAAGCTGAACAGCGAGCAGCAGCCCGCCCAGCACGCAGCCACCCCCCCCCCGCATCCCCACGCACGCGTTGCCACGAGTATGCAGGTCGAATCCATCTGGGTTCATTGCAGGCACCAGCCAGAGGTGCATGGAAGTGACGATGCGCTTGGCACGTGGGTCAGTCTTGTGGTTGGCACACAGCCACTCGGCCAGCGCAAGCGTCAGCACCCGCCCCGTCGGCTCGTCGCCGTGCACGCCGCCAACATACTTGACGGCTGGCTCTGCCTCCACCTGACCTGGATGGTCTGCTATCTCCAGCGCCCACAGTGGGCTGCAGGGTAACGGGGGAGCGATAGCAGGTGGGTGCAGGGGCAACTGCAGCAGGCGGCGGCGGCAGCCAGGTGTGCAGGCCAGGCTGCGTGGCCAGCAACGGGCGCACGCTCCGGCAGCCGTGTGTTTGTGGTGGGCACAGGTGCCGCAGCAATGGTTAAAGAGCCCAAGCTGTTGTGAAGCGTCAGGGGCCCTGCCCTTCAACAACCCAACCGTCTGCCCAGCGCCGCCGCCGCTGCCGCTGCCCAGTTACCTGCCCTTGACGCTGCTGCCGATCTGGACGAGGCGTGCAAAGGGCTTGCAGCGCTTCTCCAAGTCCTTGAGCCGCTCCGTCAGCTCTGCGTTGCTGAGATAGCGCTGCAGCGCGGCCTGCACATAGTCGGTACCCGACTTCCCCGTCTCGTTGAGCAGCCGCGCCTCAGAGGCCCTCTTCTTCTTGCGGTTGCGCTTGATAGCCGCCGACTCGGCGCGCAGGCCCTCCGCTGCTGGCGCCAGCAGTAGGAGCAGCAGGCTCGCTGCCACCAGCGGCAACAGCGCTGCTCGGTAGCAGCGCATGGACGGTAGAGACGCCCAGCAGGCCAACAAGACGCGCACTGTCTCACGATGGCTTTTATACTGCCGAGAATGGACAGGGAACGTGACCAGCGCGGCTGCAAGTCCTAAAAAATGGTCGGAGGACAGCTAACAGTGAATCCAGTGATGGGCGCCGAGTGGAGCGCTTCCTGGTTTGGTGGTTTCCTGGGCGCCAACTGGCGGCGGTGTCGCGACGTGGGGAACATGTCGACTCCCGCCTCCTAATCACGAAGGCGTCTGTTCATTTGTGCAGTGCTTGAGGCACACATACAACAATTGATGGTGCAGAGACTGCAAAGAGCATGAGGAGTGCTGCCCTTTTCTCAGTGAACGCCAACATCCTTTGTAGCCTGAGTGCCCTGCCGCGGCATGACGCTCTGTTGCCGCCAATGCCGCCTTCCCCTCGTCTTTGACAGGCATTGACAGGCAAAGGGCGGAGGCCCAGGGGGCGCCGCAAACGATGCCTGGATTCTGTGGTGCGTGATGTAATGAGTAGTCACTGAAAAGCACCTCCCAGAAAACTGCATTCGTTGTGGCGGGCCTCCTTCGCGTCCCGCACCGCCGCCACCGCCACGTGGGCAGCGCTGGCCATGCCTTCAATTCCTGCCGAGGCGATTGCGGCCCATTTCGTTCATTGCATTCCATTTCGCGTTAGCTGGAACGATCCTCCGGACGAAGAGCTTTGGACAGCGCCGCAAGAAGTGTCTTTCGCACAACTCGCTTCTACAGGTGTTGGCAGAAGCACAGCGAGGGGTGTTGCACATAAACTCGCGATCGCACCCTCTGTCTTCGCCAGCGGAGCGCCTCAGGCCACCGGCCCGCCGCCGCCACCGCCTCCTGCCACCCGCCTGCCTGCCGCTCAATTTGATATAGCCTATGAGCCTGAGCTCCGTTGTCAGCATGCATAGATGACCCCTTTCTTCACACATATATGGTTCTGGACTGTGTGGTGTCTGGGCTTGCGCACATTCACATTGAGGATAGTTAAACATGGGTAGCAGTTCACCCGGCAGCCTGGGGCAGAAGTTTTGCACAAATGTTTGACAGATACTTCATTGGGCCCCGGACGCTAGGGCTTGTAGAGGCGGGCGTACGTGTCAACGACCCGCTGCCAATGCCTGAACGCGCCGTCATCCGTCAAGTGCGCCAGCGCAAAGGCCTGGCTGTTTGCCGCGATGCGCTGCGCCACCTCGTCGTTCTCTGGCCTGCCCCGCAGCTGGGCCACCAGATCCAGCACGTCATCCTCGTGCCTCACCCAGAAGGGGAGGTAGTGCTCGCAGGGGCACAATGCAGCGTAGTACCACTGCGTCTGCAGCAGGGCAAGCAGTGTGTGGCATGGCAGGGACGCTTGGATGCCAGTGTTAGTGACAATGAGCCTTGAAAAGCTCCTCCCGTGGCAGGGAGGCTTGGCTGCTCGTACTAGTGACCGGACCGTGAGCCTTGAGAACCTCCTCCTTTCCTCACCTCCCAGCCCAGCCGCCTGCAAACCCGGGTAGCTTGCCGCAAGCTTCTGGGGCCCGGAAAAGAACAACGGGTTCTGTCCTGCCCAGCAACATTCATGTGCCTGTGAGCTGGCAAGCTAAGGCAAGCACCCGTGCCACTGCTTGAGACAGCTCCTGCACCACTGCCCACCAACCCTGCTGCAGTGCCAACAACCAACTCCACCTCCAAGCACACCTTCCCAGCAGTACCGCTGCCGTACCTGTGGACTGGCTTGCTTGAGTACCAGGCTATTTAGGGCCAGTAAGGCCTTCATGCGGAAAGACGCGACGATGCCGTCGAAATCCAACACATACCTGGGCACAAGGATGCAGAGGAACGGGGTGGGGCACTAGCTTTTGAAGGAATAAGTGCAGTGGGAGGGCTGCGCGGCCAAACCCACGTGTGGCTGGGCTGCGGCTGACAGACGTGGCAGTGACACATAGGGCGGGCGCACAAACCGGGGGCGGCGGCGGGGCAGTTGGGTGTGGCAGCGCAGGCGGCGTCAGTATGAAACCTGAGGCGTGCATGCAGCCTTGGGCATGGAACTCAGAAGACTCCCGCGCCTGCTGCACTCACTTGTATGCTGCATGCTCCTCCATGGTGGCTTGCGGGCCGGGCAGGTGCCGCGGGCCGCCAAACTGGGTCACCTGCGCAGGAGGAGACCGCAAAGAGAGAAAAGATATGAACTCGAACTAAGAGGGATGGCACACATGGAACAACTCTGATCACATGGCGGGGCCCGGGCCACTGGGTGTGTGGGGTGCATCTGGCGATGCACGATGCGGCCCATCATCTTGCAGCGCAGCAGCTGCAGCAACCAGTCCCTGCACAGCACAAGGTGACCTGGCAGCAATCACCACACCACCCGGCACATCCACAGCGCGGGCAGGCATCGCCCCTCCTCACGTCTTCAAGGATGGTTGCATTCAGCAGATCCGGGTGGTCCCAAGACAGCTGCGCCATGTGGTACCGCACACATGCGCTGCCCCCTGTGGGCGCCGTGCCGTTCAGCGTGGGTAGGCTGCACGTGGCAGAGCCCCTGCAGTGTAGCAAGCACACACAACACCGGCAAGCCTGAGCACAGGGCGTGCGGGAAAGGTGCCCGGGGCTGGTGGACGGGGGTGAGCCCCTGTTGCACACAAGCATTGGCGCAGCGTTACCAACAGCACCAACGCCGTCACTTGTGGGATGACTTGTGGGCAGCCTCGGCAGGGGTCAAGGCACGCGCAGCATAGCTGCTTGACTAGCAACACACTGCCCGACTTCCTTCTGGCGTAGCGACAGCAGAAGCGGCAGTGGCGGCGGAAGCGGCGGAAACAGCGGCAGTGGTGGCAACAGCAGCAGCAGCAGCAGCATGCTTGTGACACAACAGGCTCATCAGACACAGCACGCACAGCAAGTACAGCAGGTACAGCAGGTACAGCACCTGAAGAAAGCCAGATCGCGCTTCTCTTGCCATGGGAAAAACACGGGCTCGAAAGGGGTGACAAAAGACGGCACTGCTACGTCCAGATCTGCACGAGGGGCCTCGACACAAATGGGTCAGCCATATGCAGCGCGGCTGCCGGCGCGGGCAGTGAGATGGCTAGGGAGATGAGAGGTCACAGCTGCGCCCCATTCAAGCGTAACTGCCACACTGAAGCCATGTGTATGTCGGTGCATCTCAAAGGGTGCGCGGGGCCGGGGCCCGACCCACCTTCGCTTTTCTTCAAAATGCTGAGCAGAGGGGAGCGGCAGGGGCTGGTGCTGTTGGTCTGCAGCACGCGTGAACACACAGGGTAAGGTGGTGAATACATGGTGAGGGTGGCAAGTGCACGGCAGGCCCGGGTGGCCCACGTCGAGCCGGCATGCATGGACGTTGCGCAGAGCAGCACAAGTGGTGCCAGGGCGCCGGCTGCAACGTGAGGCAGACAGGCAGCGGCGGCGCCGTTGGTGCAAACAGTGCCCTTACACTCTGTTTGTTAGCTGCTGAAGCCATGGCTGCGGCAGTGGAGCTGGGGCAGCAGCCATGTGCACTGACCAGCAACTAACGTAACCAAAGAAGGACAGACGGCGGGAAGCGCACCACGGAGCACAGGGATGGGTCGTCAATGTTGAGCAGCAGCGGCAGACCCTCGGGGATCGACAGCTGCCCGGCTGCCATGGCCCACTCCAGCCGCGCAACGAGGCTCGTGAATCTGTTGTTGCAAGGCGGAGGGCAGCGCTGGTCCTTGTGGCGAGGCAGTATGACCGTCTTGTTGCGCACCTGCAGCAGCACGATATGCACAGGGAGGGGAGGGGCGGGGACCAGGCTGGGGGACGCGGGGGGCAAGGCAGCAGGCAGCTGGTGCCGGGAAGAGAAAGCAGCTGCGGGGGGGAAGCTGGGGGGCGGGCAGTGGGCAGCGGGGCGGCAGTGCAAACCATCTTGTCAGGTCCAGAAGCATCTGGCGGGAGACAAGCAGGCAGGCAGGCAGGCAGGCAGGCAGGCAGGCGCACAGACGCTGGCCCCAGCTGCAGCCCTGTGGGCCGACACCGGCGAACGACAGGCAGCGAGTGCTGGGCAGGCAGCGCTGTCGTTAGCGGTGACGGACCGCAGCTGCTGGCCTCGGCACCTCAGTTCCCAGGTGTGGGTGGGTGGCTGGCTGGGGAATATGGTAGAGGTCGTTACCAGCAGTGCAACCATGAATAGTACCGCCCCATCCTCCCGGGCCCATCCCAGCCCCACCCCGCCTCACCTCGAGCCAGAAACGGACGTCCAGCTTGTCCTGCCCGATTTGCAGAGCACCAGCAGTGGCCTCAACATCTTGCAGCGTGAAGCCAGAGGCGTAAGGCTTGAAGGCATCCTCCACGCTCTGCTGCAGGGCTGCGGTGCTGGCTGCAAGCGATGCTGTGAGCGAGGGCACGCCGGCAGGCCCGCCACAGAGCAGCTCTGGCAGCGGCGGCGGTGGATGGGCCGCTGGGCGCACTCGTGAGGCTGGCGACGATTTTGCAGACGTCTCCACTGGCTGCTGATTGCGAATCTGGGTCCCTGCTGTTGACGCACTAGTGCCAAGGGCCAGTGCACGCAGCGGTGAGAGGAGAGCCAACAGTCCAATGAATGCGAGGCCAAGCACCGCTTGTGCCATGCGTGCCGCAACCCGTCCCTTGCGCTCTGCAAACCGCACCATTGCTCCACCCCAGTGACCACTGTGTGCGTCTGTCCAGATGACAGAAGGATCACTGTAGTGCAGTGTTGTCACTGCAACAAGGGTGAGTGGGGCATAGCAGGCATTTGTGGGCTCCTTTCGCGAGTCGCTGGCGGCTGGCTGGCGGCGGAGGCAGTGGTATACCACTGGTACCACATACAAGCGGCGCGTTTCTTCCATGGCATGCGCGTTGTCTAGCTTACAAGGAAGACAGGCTCCGGGCTGGGGCGTCCGCGCGGCCGCACAGCAGCTTGCACAAGTTTGTTGCCGCCGCGCTCCGGGAGCCCGTCAGGACAGCGTAACACCAGCCATAACAGTGTCACGAGTTGAGGCCTGGGTCCGCAGGTCTCATGTAAGTGCGTGACTTGCGGACAAGGAGGGAGGGAGTGGCAATGGCCGCCCCCCCTGAGTTAACAGCTTACAATCAAGCAAAGGGAGAGGATGCAAATATGAACCCACGACAAACCGGTGGCCCTGGGGCTGCCGCCGTTACCGCTCAAATGCTGCCGCCGCTGCCGCTGCCTGCTGCCGCCTCCTGCCCCTCGCCTGCCCCTCGACTGGCAACCGGCGGAGGCACAGGGGGCGCCGCAAACCACACTGTATTCGATATTGCATGTAATCTGTAATGCCCAGTGTTCCAGAAAGATGAGTGCTAGGCGGGCATCCTTTGCGTCCGCCGCCACGTGGGCGGGCGGTGGCCATGCCTTGCAGCTCATGCCGCGGCGATTGAGCGCGCTTGTTTCGGAAAGTACATATCAGGCGGACCCAAGCGTTCCCAGACGACGAGCTTTAGCAAGCGCTGCACACGGAGTGTCTTTCGGGTCAACTCGCTTGTGCAGGTGTTGCCAGAAGCACAGCGAGGGCGTTGCACATGAAGATGGTTGTGCGCATCGCGATCCCGCTGTGTGTTTCGCCCGGGGGCGGAGCGCCTCTTGCCGGCCACCCACTGCCGCCACCGCCTCTGCCGCCTGCCTGCCGCAGCTCGTCTCGCCTCTGGCCTTCACACCCCACAAGTCAAACACCCAGAGTAACGACGGGGTTCCTGGCCCATGATGGTAGCGGCCTGAGACTGCTGCTGGGATGCCTGGCGCGCCGCTCGGCCCGGCGCCGCCTCCCGGCACGCTGCTACCGCCCAACGAGCGGCTGCCAAGCAAGGAGCATGCTGTGCTGTCGGGACACGAGGGCCCGGTGCTGGCTGTGCGGTTCAACCAGCAAGGCACCTATGCGCTCTCCTGCGGCAAGGTGCGGCTGCCGCTGCTGCCGCCGCTGCTGCCCAGCGCCGGGCGGGGTTCCCGCTGCCTTTCTTGGCCTGCAGCTGCCACCGCTGACGCTCCACACACCGCTGTGTTTCAAACATCAGCAGGCGGCTGTACACGGGTGACATTTTGTACACGAATGCAATCCTCACACACATGGCTCAAGCCCCACGGCCGCTATTGCCGCTGCTACCTCAGCTGCCGTTGGGGTGCCTGCGCCCGCAGGGAGCCCACGTTCAGCCGCCTGCCTGCGTCTGACGGTGCCGCGTGCACCCTGGCCCCATTCCTCTGCCTGCGTCTGTCGGTGCCACGTATGCCACGGCCTCATTCGTCTGCCATGTGCGCAGGACCGCACAGTGAGGCTTTGGAACCCGCACCGTGGCATACCCATCAAGGTGTACACCGGGCATGGGTACGACGTGCGTGACGTGGCGGTGTCATCAGACAACAGCAAGTGAGCAGGACGGGCAGTGCGGGGTGGGGCGGGTGCCAGTGGGCACAGGTTGGTGGGTGGGAAGAGGGGCTGGGGAGAGGCTGGGGCAGGCGGGAGGGCAGGGGTGCCACTGGCCTGTCGGCGCACTGGCAGGCCCATGCAAGTGCCCTCCACGCGCTCTGCATCCCCCCTCTTCGCCACCCACACCCCGCTGTGGCCCAGTCCCCACCCCAGCTTCCTCGCCAACTCCCACTCCACCCACCCACCCACCCATGCACACCTGCGTCACCCGCCTCCCGCCCTCCGCCCTCCCACAGGTTTGCATCTTGCGGCGGCGACCGCCAGGTGTTCCTGTGGGACGTGTCCACAGGCAACATCATCCGCAAGTTCCGGGGGCACGACGCGTACATCAACGCGGTGTGTGGGCGGGTGCGGGGTGGGGCGGGTGCAAAGTGGAAGTGCTGGCGGTGTGTTTGGGCGGGGGCAGCCTACACCGCAGCGGTGCGTTGAAGACGCGTTGGTATGAAGGAGAAAGGGTGGGCAGGGGGGACGGGGTTGCAGCATTGCCGTCTCTTTCCTCATCTCCTCGCGGCATCATCACCCCGCCCACCTGCCCCTGCTCCTCCCTGGCCCCCCTGCTCCGTCCGCTCCACCCTGCCACACCGCAGCTCTGCTACAGCCCCGGGTGCGACGTGCTGGTGAGCGGCGGGTATGACCAGGCAGTCAAGGTGTGGGACTGCCGGTCGCGCTCGATTGATGCTGTCCAAGTCATGCGCCCCTTCAGAGACAGCGTCACATCAGTGGCTGTCACGGAGCGGTGCGTGGGGCGGAGGGCAGGGGGAGGGGGCCGGGGAGACGGAGCAGGTGCGTGCGCCATGCTGCATGCTGTGCACGCTGCAGGCATGCCGTTGATCATTTGCGAGGGGCTGCATGCTGTGCAGGAAGCGGTGTGAGGGCAAGGTGAGGGGGGCGGCGCAGTGCTGTGCACGCCTGGGCCATCCGGGCACCTACCCTGCGGCTTCCCTGCTGCCCCCCGCCGCCCTGCCCCTGCACCTGTCCCCCCTTAACTCGGCTCCCCTCCGGTGCCCCCCGCAGCGCCGAGATCCTTGCTGGCAGCGTGGACGGCAGCGTGCGGCGGTTTGATGTACGCATGGGCCGCCTGTTCACCGACGAACTGCACCACCCGGTCACCTGCGTGAAGGGTGGGTGGCAGGGCAGCGTGTGTGGGTGTGTTGAGGTGTGGCGCATAAAGTGGTGAGGTAGCCGTTGCATTGATGTGTGTGGCCAGGCAGGGTTGGCACAGAGCTGGTGGATGGCTTTGTAGGTGGGTGTCTGCAGCAGTAGATGCTTGCTTAGGCGAATACCTGTGTAGGGTGGTGGGCTGGGTGGCCGGTCAGGTGGAGGTTAGCTGGCCTAGGAGGGTTCACGTGAAGCTTGGCTGCTAGGCTGCCTGGGTGGCATGTGCATTGCTCGGCATGTTTGGGGCTCACACTGGCGCAGCACGCCGCATTCATGCACGAAAGTGGTGCCGGCAGCTTGCCCCTTGATTCGGTGAAGGCGCGGGCACGCGCTGCCCTACCGCCATGTGCTACCTGCCAGCGCTGACCCCCGTCCCCCTGTGTGCAGCAACTGAGCTGTTGTTCCACTGAGCCCGCCACCCGCCGTGCAGTGAGCCGCGACCAGAACTGCGTGCTGGCGGCCTGCATGGACAGCACGGTGCGCCTGCTGGACAGGGCAGATGGAGACCTGCTGGCAGAGTACACAGGTGGGGGTGGGTGCCTGTGTTCAAATGGGTGCTTGGGGAGGTCTGGGATGTGGGGTTGGTTCGAACAGTGGACAGGGTGCCTGTGCGCCTGTGTTAGGGTTGGATGGGAGCCTGTGTAAGGGGTGGGTGGCGGCAGGTGAAGTGGGTGAGTGTGGCCCAGGTTGGGAGGCTGGCAGGGCAGGGTGGAGTTGACCAGTCGTGCTGTATGGCACGGTCACCACTGTGGGCAAGCGTGCGTGTGGGTGGCATGGGCGCGGCAATGTCACGGTTGGGGCAAAACTGCGACGGCAGCGAGGTGGGTGGGAGCACCGGGCGACCCTGTCCCCCAGGCTGCGCATCCTTGCCTCACCCCCACCCAGCACACCTTGCCTGCCCTTACACCTGCTTCCTTCCATGCTGCTCTTCCAAGTGCAGGCCACAAGCACACCTCCTTCAAGATGGACTGCTGCTTCACCCCCTCAGACGCATATGTCATCGGCTCCTCGGGTGGGCAAGCCCAGGCGGGCGGGGGGCGGGGGCATTTTCGGCGTGCATCCTGGTGCCCTGCTCAAAGCGCTTGCTGTTGTTTGGGTCTACTGTGCAGCTGCTGGCTTTCCTTTTCCTCCCTGCTCACATGTATCATCCCCCTGCCACCCTTCCTGCTCGTCTGCCTGCTCGCCTCCCTGCAGAAGATGGCCGTGTGTTTTACTGGGAGCTGGTTGATGCGCAGCTTGTGGAGAGCTTCCAAGCGCACTCTGATGTCGTGTGCAGCATGGCCATGCACCCCAAGGGCGAGTGCCTGCTCACCTCCTCCGTGGACGGCACCGTCAAAGTTTGGACGTGAACAGAGCTGAGCGGCGTCCACATGCTGCAGGGCACAGCTGCTGCGCAGGCGGCTGCGGCGCACCGGTGACCTCCCCTCCCCCCTGCCCTCCTGCTGATTATGACCCTTCGTCGTGCCGTTTCACAATACTATGTTCGTTCTGGAGTGTGTATTTAACTGTTGTGACACCGCCTATCTCAGCCCAAGAGCCTGTGGTCCGTTGTGAGCGCACCGTTCAGCGCGCTCAGGTACCGGGCACCGCGGCGCACGCCTGCCTGGCTGCCGGCGCAGTTCAGCATGCGCCGTTGGCTCGAACCCACCATCATGTTCGAAGCACATCTGCCACAAGGGCAGACACGCACTTCCACTGAAAGTTTCAGGACGCGGCTCGCGAGGCCACGTAGGACGAGGCAGTTACAAACTTTCAAGCCCCAAAGGTTACCGGCCGCTCGCTTCCTTGCTCGCTTTAGCATCTCGTGCATCCCTGTCGCTTTCACAGTCGCCAGGCAGCGGGCTGCGGCTGAACAGACAGAAACTGCTGGGCGGCAGTTGCAGCGCGTCCGCCTCCCGCCGCCGCTGCGCAGGACTAGGTCGACAGACATCAGCACATAATGGGTTGGAGACGCTGCGGCAGCCCTGCCGCTGCGTTACTGTGCCTAGTCATGGCGGTGGCGCTGGGCAGCGCACAAGCACAGCCGGTGTTGAACGGTAAGCATTTCAGACAAGAAAGCCACAGTGGGCGCTTTGCGATCGGTCGAAAATGCTTGAACATCCCCAGTGGCAGTTCAGGTTCCTGCTGCCCCAAACCGGGCGCCGGCAGCGCCGCCGCTTGTGCGACCTCACCCTTCGATGTGCACTGTTCTTTCCTGCGTGCTGCCGCAGACACTGCTGACGCCCTGTCAGTCCCAGAGTTCTGGCTTCCCTGCGGCAAGAGCACACCCTGTCAAGATGCCAGCGCATGCTGTGCCATCTGGGTGAGTGAGCCAAGCAGCTGCGTTGCGCAGCCTGACGGCATTCTGGGCCTGGCCAGAGCCCACGTGGCGGCACCTGCACTCGCCCGCACGCCTGTCAACATACAGACCCCCTCAACCTCCTCCACTTACCCTGACTGTGCTGCAGGGCGTGTGTGGCTACACGGAGCGGTTTTGTGGGCAGTACTGCCTAAACGGCGCGTGCCTCTTGCGTTCGCCGCCGCCACTGCCACCGCCGCCGCCCCCCCAGTCCAGCAGCGGTTCCGTCAGGAGCCCACCACCGCCACCACCCAGGCGGCAGCTTCGCCCCCCGCCTCCAGCAGAGCTGCCGCCCGTGGTGGACCCAACCAAATTCGTGGGTGAGCTGCTGCCAGCAGCCCAGCCCACCAGGGGCCCAATGCTGAGTGCATGCATGCGGGCAGGCGCGCACAGCTGCCGGCAGCTGCCGCCAACGTGCTCGCAGTGCCGCTCGTTCGCTTGCCCGTCCCGCTGTGCGGCTCGCCACAGGGCCCAGCTGCCGCCCGCCCTGCTCGTCAGCACCCACCGTCCGCCTCCCCGCGACCCCGCCCTGTTGTGCCTGCTGTGCCCGCTGCCGCCGGCAGACTCTGTGATCAGCGTGCGAGAGAACGAGGTGGCGCTGGCGGCCTGCAGCGACGCTGGGTGGATCATAACTGCGGTGGATAACGCCATGTATGGTGACGTGGCGACGCAGTGCAACTCCACGGTCTCCTACATGTGAGCCGATTGTTGCAGCGGACGCACTGCACGAGTGATGGGCGCAGTTTGGCGATTGGCGGGGCTGTGAGCTGACAAGGTGCTCAGGCAGAGGGGATGGCCTGCCTGCAGGCGACGCCTCCAACAGCTGGCACGCCTGCAAAGTGCTGCTGCTGCTGCTGCTGCTACCCCTGGCTGTGGGTGTCGGAGGTGTTGAGAGCTCAGGTGGTGCGCAGCTTTGCGGCCCTGGCAGCACCAGCATTGCCAACCGTGCCCGCCTGCCTGCCACTCCGCTCCCCCCCCGCAGGATTGTGTCGGCAGCCTGCGTGGGCCAGGCGGCCTGCATGGTGCCCGCTGTCAACCCCGTGTTTGACGACCCCTGCCCAACCGTGTACAAGACGCTGCAGTTTGGCTACCGCTGCCAGCCGGAGCTGCAGAGGTAGGCGGCCGGCCCACACTCCGTATGCTGCCTTTGATGCTTCCCCCTCTCTGTCTCTCGCTAATAAACGTTTTGCATGATGGCTGGTGGTGGAGCCTGTCCCCTGCCACCTGCTTGACATGACATGCAATGCATATACATTGTTGTATGACCCACGCCTGTGCGCAGCTGCACGCCCATGTAATTCACCCTCACCCCTCACCAGCCGCGCCTCCACCCTCACCCCGCCCGGTCACCCCCGGATGCTGCCGCTGCTGCGGCGGCTGCTGATGCTGATGCCTGCTGTTGTATAATCGGTCCTGGCCCACTCGGCCCTGAAGAGGCTGGGTGCGAGCCTAGCCGCAGTGTGTGTCAGCCAACACCCTTGGACTCACCTTGGACGGCTGGGTGGCCCTGCTTTCAGCACCCCTGCGGTCACACTGGGCAGCAGCAGACACCCAGCCAACAGCACTAGGGAGAGGGCTTACTGGTGCCAGCAGCGGGGCCCTGGGGGCGCAACAAGAGCCCCCTCCTGCCTGCAACTGAGCGCTGGCACCTGCCGCCCGCCCTGCTCCGCTGCAGCCCCTCGGTCGTTGCAAGGCGGTCTCCCCCCTCGCCCCCACCCGCTCGGTCAAACACAGAGAACCCGTTTGCCACCAGGCAGTCGCCTCCCCCGCCCGGTGGAGACACCAACCCCCAAAACGGCCAGCCGCCAGCAGAGCCGCTCCCTGCTCCCAGCCCTCCAGCCCCGGTGCGCAGCCCGTCTCCCCCGCCGCCACGCCCCAGCCCCCCGCCTCCGCCACGCCCTAGCCCCCCGCCGCCGCCGCGGGCCAGCCCCCCACCACCCCCGCGCCCCAACCCGCCACCGCCGCGGCCGCGCCCCCCGCCGCCTCCATCGCCCGTCCCCAGCCCCCGCCCGCTCCCAGCGCTGCCCGTGGCGCCCAGCAATGCGCAGCTGTCGCAGCTGTGGGGCGAGAATGGGGAGATGTTCAGCCCCCGCAGCATGCTCACGGACTGGAGCCAGGCGGGCTACGCAGGTGGGCGGGGAGGGGAGGAGGCACCCGGAACCGGGTGCTGTGCTGTGCTGTGCTGTGGAATTGCAGTGTTGCATTGCACGAACCAACCGCTGCGTGCAACTGCGCCGGCCCAGCACGAGCTTCGCGCAGCCCAGGTGCCACACACACAACCACCCTCCGGCTGCACCTTGCCCTGCAACCGGCCCCCAATGCTGATGCCCGCTCCACTTCTCTTTGTAGCACCCGCTTCGACTGCCTGCCCCTGCACATCGTCATCCCACAGCTGCTGGATTCTCTGCCCCTCTGCCTGGCCCCGCCTGCCTGCCTGCCTGCCTGCCTGCAGCCAACGAGGTGCCCATCCCCAGCTACCCGGCCGACTACCCAGTCGTGTACAACGTGCGTGACCGCGAGTTTGGCAACCAGGGGGCCAAGGGCGACGGCAACACAGGTGCGCCACGCCACGCCACGTCAGCATTGGGGGGGATGCGTGTGTGGCCAGGGCTGTGTATGTGCTGTGCAAGCACGGGTGCTGTCAGCGCTGTGCCCCCGTTGCTCACACGCACCCCACCCCAATTGCTCCCTGGCTGACGTGCCACCAGCCTCCATCACTGGCGTGCCTGCCTGTGTGTGTGTGCGCGTGTGTGGGTGTGTGCGAACCGCCCCAACAACCGTGCGCGTGTGTGTGCGTGTGTCTCCCCTGGTACAGACGACACCGCCGCCTTCCTGGCTGCGGTGGCCAAGGCGGAGGGCACGGCCAGGACGACTGGGCAGCGCGTGGCGGTGCTCATCCCGGCCGGGAGGTACCGCATCACCCAGAAGATTGTGATCACGCAGAGCCGCGTGGTGATGCGGGGAGAAGGGGTGAGCGGGGCTGGGCGAGGGAGGGTGTGGTGGGGGTGCGGGGCAGAGGCATGGGTGCTGCGCTGTGTGGGCAGGCAGGTGGGTGGCTGGGCCGGCTGGCAGGAGGGCCCGCCACGTTGCACTTGTTGTGAGGGTGCGAGGCGTTGCTGCCCCAACTTTGGGGAAGGCCGCCCTCCCCACCTGACCTGCCTGCTGTGCCTGCTGTGCCTGCCTGCCCGTCTCCTGCCTGCAGCCGGACAAGACCGTGCTGTTCTACCCCGTCCCGCTGGCCGCCAAGTACGGCGCCGGCAAGGTCTGGGCCTTTGGCGGCACCTGGCTCACGTAAGAGCCATGGCAGCTGGGCAGGGTGGGGGACAGCGTGGGCAGTGTGGGCGAATGCGCTGCCAGCCCCGTGTGCCCTGGGTCACCCCTGCACACCACCTAGCTTTCACCGCCTAGCTAGGTGGTGTGCTTCCCACTTCATCACAAACCTTCCAGCCTACCCGTTCGCCGTCCCAGGTGTTTCGTCTCTTGTGCCCCTGCAGCATCCTCGTCTGCCCCCATGCAGCCTTGAGGGCAGGAACGCCAGCAGCAAGGCCACCCGCCGCAACCGCACTCAAGGGCATGCAGCCGCTGCATTGCAACCTGACCTGCCATCCTCCCACCCTTCCACACCACCTCTCGTGCAGCATCCAGGGCAGGAACGACGACAGCAAGCAGTTCTCCAACTACCGCACAGACGTCATTGCCGGCATCTCCCAGGGAGACAAAACCGTGACGGTGAGGCGGCCGGGTGGGGGGCGGCCGGGTTGGCGGGCAGCCAGGAGTCGCCCTCGCATGCGACTCCTTGCCCCTCACCCTCACCTCGGCTCACCCCACCCCTCCTCACCCATCTCCTCGCCCTCACCCTCACCTCACTGCACCTCACACCCCCCTGTGCAGGTGGCCTCCACGGACGGCATCCAGCCCGGCCAGTGGCTGCGCATCTTTGCCATGGAACCCAACCAGCAGAGCAAGCGGCGCCGCACGCTGCTGGCCAACCCCGCCGCCGGTGCCCGCCGCGGTCTGCGCCAGGCGCCCGCCGGCGCACCAGCGCCTGCCGCTGCCCCCGCCCCGGCGCCTGCTGCTGGCTCCCTGGCAGAGCAGCTGTTTGAGGACCCGGCCCTGCAAAAAGGTATGGCCGCCTCGCTGGCTGCCGAGGTGAAGCTGGATGCAGCGGTGGCTGCCTTCCGGCCCGGCCGTGTGCCCGCCCAGTGGCTGGACCCCAACGCCACCAACCCCGAGGGCATGGATGAGTGGCTGCTGATGGCGGGGCGCTACGCGGGCAGCGCGATGCTGTCGGAGGAGGCGAACAATGCAGACCAGGAGGGGCGCGTGCCGGCGGCGGCGCTGCCGGGAACGCTGGACGCGTACATCTGTGAGAGGGGCGGGGGGGCTGTGTGTATCGGGGGGGGGCTGGAAGGGGCCAGGTGCCTGGAGCCGTTCGTGTGGGGGTGGCAGCCGGGTGGGGGAAGGCAAGAGAGGGCAGCCTGCTTGCATGCGGGAGGGTAGAACTGCTCGGTGCGCTGATGACGCTGCGTGTCACTGCCTGACATGCTTCGCGCCGCGCTGAGTGTTACCGCAACTTGCTGCTGCTGCTGCTTCCTGCCACGTGCAGACGGCGAGAAAATCGTGGACAGCGGGCGCGTCGGAGGTGCGCTGGGTGACACATTTCGCCTCTGGTGCAAAGCGTGCGCCAGGCGCTGCGGACTACATGCACAGCCATGCTGTGCTCTGCACGTCCTGCTGAGCTTACCATGCACTTCTCACGGTTTGCCTGCCCCAATGCATGCCTGCAGGTGTCTATCCCAAGGATGACCACATCAGGTTCATTGCCAAGTGAGTGCTCTGCGCTTGCCAGCCTGGCGTGGCATGCTTGCCAGCAGTGGGCATGCTGTACTGCCTTATGATAGCTCGATGCATGTGGGGGCTCGTGCTTCGAGTTTGAGCGCTCCACTCCAATGCTGCCCTGCCCACCCACCTCCACACGTGCCACCTTGTTCGTCCCCTCTCTCTGTGCAGGGTCAAGAGTGTGGGGCCCAACTGGATCGAGTTTGAGCGCTCCATCCCTTATGACATCCGCCTCTACTGGAGGGTGAGCTGCTGCGGGAGGGCACTGCTGTGCCTGCCTCCTGCTGTGCTCGTGCTGCTGTGCTCACAACATGTAGCGGCTGCCCGCACGCCATCTGCTTTTGCATGCAAACTGGCCTTGCTTCTGGTGCCATTACTGCTGCCGCTGCTGCTGCGTACCTGCATAGTGACCGCCAGCCGGGCGCCCTGGCACTCTTCGGCAGTGCTACACGCTACATTGCCCTCTGCCCCCCGCCATGTGGCGCCTCTCCCTTCCCTGCCTGACACTGCCCCTCCCAGCACACACACGCTCCCCCCGCCCCTGCAGCCCGTGGTGCACGCCGCCTCCTCCTCCGTGCAGCAGAGCGGCTTCGAGGGCATGGCCGTCGAATTCCCCCTGAGTGAGCCTGCTACACTGCTTCCGCTGCGCCTAGCACTAACTCTAAATTGTGGCCACGATACAGCCGTGGCTGGTGTCATGCACGCCCGCCCTCGGCACAACCGGGCTCATGTTCCGTGCATGCACGTTGGCAGCCTGTCAGACCCATGCTGGCTCCCCGCCCTGGTCATACCCTCCTCCCCACCTCCCCTCCCTCTCCCTTCCCAACCCCTGCAGCCCCTTACCCCTCCCATTTGGACATCAAGGGGTTCAACGCCTTTGGCATCTACGAGGCCAGCAACTGCTGGATGCGCAATGTGAGCATCGGGGGGGCTGCTGGCGCTGCTGGGCTGATGGGGGTGTGGCGAGTGGAGGTTGCGCCCAGAGTCGGGGCAGGCTGCTGGGGGCGGGCCAAAGGGGCTCTGCTGCTGACAGGAAGCGGACGAGCAGGACTGCTGCTGCTGCTGGGTGGAGCAGGGAGGGCCTGCACCGGCGCCTGCAGCTGGGAGACGAGCAGGCACTCCTGCCTGGACCCGTCTCCCGCCGCTCCAGCTGCTCAATGCCGCCAGGCGGGTGATCCTAACAACATGCAACCTGGCCCCCATGCAAACCCCGACAGCAACACACACTCACACCCTGTGCCCATCTGCTGCGCCCCCGCCCGCCTGCAGCTCAAGGTGGTCAACGCCGACAACGGCTTCATCGTCAACGGCGCCGACTTTGTGACGGTGGCGGACGTGGAGACCGACTTCACGGGGCAGAGGTACGTCCCGGTTGCTCTGCTGCTACAGGCGCCCCAGGCCATTAGGGATCATGGCCCTCTTAAAGAGGTAGGCGAGTCGGGGTGGCTCACACGGCGGAACCTGCAGCGGCGGCCTGCTTGGACCTGCCTGCCGCCGCTGCAGTACTATGAGTTGAAGCAGAGCCATGGGCTGCGATCTGTGGGTGTCAGCAGGCCTTGGTCCTAATCCTTTGATTCCCGTTTTGCTGCAGGGGCCAGGGCAGCGTGCGGGGCCGGAACGGCCACCATGGGCTCTGGATCCAGCAGTCCTCCAACGTGCTCATGACCAAGTAAGCGCTCTTGGCAGCACGCCAACCGCTTTCGCCCCGGCTGTGGCCCGCTCTGCACCACGCTGCTGCCGCCCTGTCCTGCCCTTATTGCCGGCCAGCGTGGCAGGCAAGGCGGCGCAGTGCCCCGTCCCACTGAGTTCCACCCCTGGCTCCACCTCCACCTTGACTTCCCTGCAGCTTCACCATTAAAAACTACCGCTGGTACCACGACCTCAGCCTGGCCATTTTCTCGGAGTCGTGCGTCTACTCCAATGGGCGCGGCTTTGACATCAACATCGACAGCCACAGGGGAGGTGAGGACCAGACCGTGCGGTGTGCATCCTGCCCCTCTGCAAACATGCCTTGGGCACCTGGAAAAGCTCGGGCAGCAAGCACCGCTTGCCGGAAGGGTAGAGGTGGTGGTGGGGAGCCAGTGGTGAAATACGGTGTAGCCTCAACAGCCGCAGGGGAGGTGAGGAAGGAGGGCAGCTTTGGCGGTGGCAATGGCGGGGAGGCTTCCTAGCCACATGGGCAGGGGCGTATGCCACTGGCATTAGACAGGCAACAGAGGAAGTGGGGTGTCCTTTCTTTTGTTTGTGCCATGTTTGTGTCAGCAGGCAGCCCCCGACGGGGGCAAGGCGTCTGGCTGCTACGCTGGACAGCAGCTGTCATGCCTTGGGGCCGCCATCCCCATGCCCCTCTGCTGCACTACACCGCTGCTGACTTCACCGATGCTCCCCTCACTCCCCCGCCACAGGCACCCACCACAACCTGCTGTCCAACCTCAACATGGGGCTGGGCACACGCAGCTTCCAGTCAGGCGGCGCAGCCTTCCGCGGCGCTCACAGCGGTGTGTGGGGTCTTGTGTGCTGTGGCAGGGGCGGCAGATTGTACTGGGATGTACTGGTTGATGGCTGGCATGCCTGTCGGTAAACCAGCAGCGTGCGTGTTAGAGCGGGGGATGGTGAATTTCCGGTCCAGCTATGTGCAGCAAACCAGTTGGTAGCCTGCACTGCTTGTTGTATGCTTGCCACCACACCCACCTGTGTGCCCACCCACTCACCTCCCGCCTGCAGGCGCCAACGTGACGTGGTGGAACCTGCAAAAGGGCAATGGCCAGCCCATTGCGCTGCCGCCCTGCGACTTTGGCCCGCTGCTCTTCTTTGCGGGGCGCTGGCTGCCGCCGGCTGTGGGCGGCAACGATGCGGCAGACGCAGAGTCGATCGATCCGCCCCTCGCCACAGCGCTGCCGCCTACTGTTGCCGGAGCGGCATCCGTCGTAGATCCGTTTGACATCGCGCTCCCGCCGGCGACTGCCGGCGCGGCCTCGATTGCAGAAGATGCAGCGGCGGAAGCAGCGCAGTCCCCTGCTGCCAATGACGTGAGGCTGGAGGGCACTCGCGAAGGGGGCAACTCTCGTGCCCCCTCCCTGGCTTCCTGGTGCGCCCAGAAGAAGTGGCGGGTGGAGCAAGTGGATGCCGGGTACCAGCTGTGGCCCGCTGACCTGGCAACTGCCATGGTGGCGGCGCGCCGGCGAGGCGGCGTGCTCTGATCTCAGCAAACTCCTGCACAGGCGCACGGCATGTGCCTGTGCAGCTGAGCAGGATGCAGCGCTGCGCGGCATGCCGCATTGGCTGCCGCAGCCTGGCCATCAGCAAGCAGCGCAGGTTGCTGTATGTGAACCGTACACTTGTTACGCTTGCTATCTTCCCCATTCCCCATTTCCCTCGATGCTCTTCTGCTCCCTCTCTCTTCCCAATCACCTCTTCTGCCATCCCTCGCCACTGGCTCCCGCAATCTCTTTAAGCTTCACCAACCTCTGTAGACCCCTTACTGAGTGGACCACCTCGCTGCTGCCTGGCGGCCCTGCCAGGGCGCAGAGCATTACAATCTCAGCCCTCTTCTACTCCCATACTCTGCTTGCTTTCTCCTGTTTTGCCATCCACATCAGAGCACACTGGAGCACAGGTTTTGACTCATGCAATCAAAGGTGCACCAACTGAAAAGATGTGTCTGAGTAGCGACGCAAGCAAACGACAAAATTCACAGGGGCACAAGTCACAAGCAAAGCAAAGCAGACAGGTACCCAGACATCGATGCATCACTCGTCAGGCAGACGCGAGGCAGCTGCCGCTTCTGCTTGCAGGCGCCGGCACTCAAGCTTGTGCGCCCGCCAGTGCGCATGGCTGCACGCCTCGCTGCAGTACCGCACCGCACGGCACCTGCGGGGCGGGCAAGAAGAGCCACAGCGGGCCGAGAGGGTAAACATGGTTCCAGGTAGGGTTGACCGTGCTCCCTCCAGCAGCGCTCTCACTCCGTGTTGCCCTCAACATGGTCAGGCGCCAGGCATACAGGCTGGGAGCACCCAACAGTTGTGAGAAGCCAGATCAATCACACGACATGATGTGCCACACTGCAGCCGCAAAGCTGCCGGCAGAGCCCGCCTGCACTTACCCTCCGCAGCGGCGCAGGCGCCGGGTGTTGTTGCACCCCTCGGCCGCGCACACCCTGGGGGCGGCAAGGGGCACTGCAGGGGCCACAGGTGCGCTTGGCTCCCCCGCTGCTGCCGCTGTGTTGTCCTCTGTTGCCTCATCTGCGACGGGAACGCTACCTTCTCCTGCCCCACGTTCGCCGGTCGTCGATGTCTGCCGCTCGCAGCAGTGGCTGCAGGACAGGCTCATCAATGCGAATGCTGCTGCCGCCTGCATTGCCCCGCAATGGCTGCTGTTGTGAAGCTGCCGCAGGGCTTGCACGCCCCCAGCCGCAATGATGGCTGCCTGGTGGCTAGGGCTGCCTTCTGAAAGCTTGGTCAGCGCATTAGCTGCCGCTGCGACCCCGGTTGCACTGGAGCCGAGGCGCAGCCACTGCACCAGGGCGGCAATGCCGCCAGCCGACGCGATTGCGCAGCGTGCCGGGCTGTAGTTTGAGAGGTTCTGCAGCCCCACAGCTGCTGCCGCCTGTGCTGCTTCGCTACCGCCAGACCGCAGGCACCGCACCAGCGCAGGGATCCCGCCAGCCGCCACAATGGCTGCGCAGTTCCCATGGCAGCCAGCCGCCAGATTCATTAGCGCTGCGGCTGCACACTCCCGGGTCCCTGGGCTGACGCTGGTGACGAGCACATGGACCAAGGCGGGAATGGCTCCGGCGGCTGCAATGGCTGCCTTGTTTGCAGGGCTGCCGTAGGAAAGGTTTTTTAGTGCCCGTGCTGCCGATTGAAGCATCGTGTCTGTGCTGCCCGCCTGCAGTAGGCCGACCAGAGCAGGAATGCCGCCCGCTGCTGCGATGGCTGCCTGGTTGGCTGTGCCGTCGTATGCAATGTTGCCCAGTACTGTTGCTGCCCTCTGCAGCAATTCTGAATTGCTGCTGCGCAGCAGGCACCTGACTAGGGCAGGGATGCCCCCTGCCGCTGCAATGCCTTCTCTGGCCTCGAGACTCTCTTCAGAAAGCCGGCTTAACGCTGACGTGGCAACAAGCTCTTGCACCTCGCTGCCGCCCCGGCGCAGCCGCTGCACCAGGGCTAGGATGTTGCGGCTGGACGCTTCCATTGAGCTGGGGAGTTTGACTTTGAAGGGTCCAAACTAACTGGTGATGCGCCCCTGCACTTGAGTAGGTGGACAGGGGCGGACAGGAGCGTGTGCCTCGGGCGGCGCCCTGCTGAGGCGGGGGAGGCGGCAGCTGCACCCTGCAGGCAGGCCTTGAACGTGGCTGATGCCTGGGACGTCGACCCCGCGTCCTGCTGATTACACGCAGGCTCACCGACCGCCAAGGCACGCTCACAAGATCGCGGTCGCGCGAGAAGCGGTGCGACAGTGACGGTACACAGGAACCGCTGCTAGCCGTCGTAGTGGGATGAAGTGGCAAAGGAGAGGCGCACGGAACGGAGGGCGGGATCATGGGTGGCCCAAGCACCGCGCTGCCTGGCGCGCCCGCCGCGCTGCCCATGCACAGCCCAGACCCGCCTGCTGGCGCGCTTGCGCTTCACGTTGCACAACTCCTTTCACACATACAAAACCCACCCGAGTACCAGAGTTGCACACAGTTGATAATAAGGTTCACCTTCTCCCTCAAATCATCGCCACTGCCTGGCTGTGACACCTGTGCCTCCACACCTCCCGACAAAGTGCCCCCTCTCGCAGCGCACGCCCTGAGAGCGGCAGCAACGCTGCCACCCTCTTCCTGCGGCCGCGACTTACTGATGTGACTGCAGCCGGCGGGTGCCGATGAGGATTTTTAGTGCAGCGGCTGCTGTCCTCGGCACCTCCCCCACGGGGCTGTTGCGCTGCAGCTACTGCTGGGCCTGGAGGCCGCGCAGCCCGGCTGTGACGGGCTGCGGTTATGGCCTCCAGCCCAGTGCACCAAGCTCGTCTCCTTGGCGTGTTCTCTTGTGGTATGCATGCACCTCTCTTGAAGCGTGGGTGCTGCCTGAGGCTGGCAATGCAGCAGACTGCCCGGTGGCGGCAGCTGCAGAGCACAAGCACAGAGGGCACCAGGGCAGCACACTGTTTCCTTGCTCCTTTCCTTGCAAAGTCGGTACCACTCGGAAGCAACTCTGCACAGTTGTTTCGCAACGCACCCCGCCCGAACAGTTCGGCTCGATCGCGGCTCGATCGCTGCCGATCGCGAGGCAGCGCACCCCTTGCGCAAGAGCCGGGCGCTGCTAGCTTTCCTGAAGCGGTCCTCAATCGTGCAGCTTTGAGCCGGCGCCCAAGGCAGTAGCGAGCGCAGCCAGGGCTGCTCCCCTGCCGCCCCTCTGGCGCCCCCGCCAGCGGCAGCGACTGCCCCCTGTGCGTTGTTGTGGGCTGCGGCACCCCCTACCGATGGCATCCCTGGTTTGGAGCCTAGACCCGCCCCGGATGCTGGCGGAGCAGAGCCAGAAGGAGCTTATGGATGCAGATGAGAGGGCAGAGATCCGGGAGCGCTACATGAACGACCAGTTCTGTGACAGCGCAGCCATCGTGGTGATCAGGTGGGGGAGGGCGGGTGCGCCCCGCACGCTCTGCAGGTTGGATAAGCGTTCATGGTTGGCATGCAGCGGCGGGAAGCCGGGGTGCAAGCAGGCTGGCTGGCTGGCAGGCGCACAGGCTGGTGGCTGTAGCTCTGATGGCACGGATGGCAAGGGGACGCACCCTGCCGTCTCGCAAAGCACACCCCACTGGCCCATGTGCGTTGTGCCTGCAGGACAAAGGAGTGCTACTGCTACACAGGGTTCGGCAACGCGCACCCACCGCCGCCGCCAGACAGGGTGACGGTGCGGGCGGCAAATGGGCGGTTTGTGACGTTCAGGTGCGTCTCCCTCCATTCTGGCACCGATCACCTAGACACAACATCCGTCAGCGATGGGTTCATGAGACGAGTGGAGACTGGTGCACTTCCGTCCGTACATGCAGCAGAACGTGCGCACCACGTGCGGTGGGGGTGGCACACGATCTGGGGCGGCATGCGCCGCCTGCAGTGTGGCCAGGCACCGGGGACGACGGCGGCCTGCTGATGCGGGCATGCAAAGCGCCGCAGGCAGCACTCAGCGGTCCGCTCCCCCTCGCCACCGCCTTGCAGGGACTTGAGGGACGCGCTCGGCAAGCTCGAATGCTGCAACCACCAGTTTCTGGAGGACGTGTGCCACGTGGAAGGCAACGTGTATGAGATTTTCTGCGGCTCGTGAGCCAACCATAACAGCCTCGTGGCACGGCATGTTGCGGGGCCACGCTGCCAGGCGGTGCACGCTTCGTACGTTGCTCCGCTGGCGCCGTGCGCCCCATGCAGCCTCGGCTGGGTAGCCACATCATATGTGGCGCTGGCGCTTGCTTGTCAAACCCACCCTCCCTTTGTTTGACGGTTTTGCTTTATACCTGCACGGCAGGGGGCAGACTCTGTAATGCGGCGACTGCCTGCAAGCAGCCGCGGATGGCAGCTGTTACCAGCATGGCACAGTATGCCACCCATAGAGTCGAACCCCGTGGCTGCGCCCTGCGGCTCCGCTCAGTGCTGCTTCACCAGGCCGGCCGGCCCCAGCAGTCGGGCAGTCGGGTCACTGCAGCACCAGCTGGCTGCCACCCTTGGCAGATGCCTCCACGCCGTCCCTTGATCCATGCCCACACGCCCCAACTTTAGTTGCGCACGCGGTCGCCTGTAAGTAAGTTCACATCAGATGGGAGTACCCATTGGAACTATCTAAACACAAAGGAGCTCGGATGAGACAGTTATGGGCACCCAAGCCAGTGGCCAGCCGGTCGCCTGCCTGCCGCCTGCCTGCCCCCTGAGTCGGAACAACCAAAGCGCCAGCTCAGTCTGACAGCTGGATCCCTCGCCCCTCCAGCCCCTGAAGCAGCTCCCCAAAGTCCAGCCCATGCCGGTCAGCCAGCCCCTTGAGCTGGTCCTTGCTCAGAATGAACGAGTCAACGCCGGGGATGGTGGCACCGCCCTCTTTGTCAGCCGGAGACTGCGGCACCTGGCTGCTGCCAGCATTGCCTGCTGTGTCACTGCTGCTGGCACTGGCCCCACCGGAAGCTGGGCGTGACTCCTGAGCTGCTGCCGGGCTGGCGGCCTGGGCGGCCTGGCTGCCGGTTGGTGCTGCAGGCTGGGAGGCAGGAGGGCTGCCAGAAGCCGCCCGACGGCCGCCCTTTTTGCCGCCTTTCTTCCGGGACAGGCCCGCCCCAAATCCCTGTGCCGAAGTGCTGCTGCCGCCGCCGCCGCCGCTGCTGCTGCTGCCGCTGCTGCTTGCAGGCGCTGCTGCTGGACTGTCCCCCACAGCCGTCTCCCATGGCTTGCGGCTCCCGCTCCTGCTGCTGCTCCTGCTCGGGGCAGGCACAAAACCCGCTCCTGCAGCTGCCGCCGTCGCCGCGCTGCCATTGCTGCCACTGCTGCTGGCCTTGTCGGCGACATAAGGCACGCTCATGGCCTCCGCTGCTTTCAGGGCCGCCTCGTCTACCCACCGCTGAGCCTGGGCAGAGTCCAGCCCCATTGCCGCCCTGGCAGCTGCCAGCAGCTCCTCCTCTTGCTCCTCATCCACCGCTGCCCCCCGCCCCTGCCGCCCGCTGCCGGCCTCCATGCCAGACGCGATCGCATCGATCACATCCAGCGGCAGCTCTTCTGCCTCTGCTGCCGCCGCCTGCTGACGTGGCGGCTGCTGAGCTGGCGCCACCTCGGTGAACTCCGCCTGCACCACCTCTGGCGCTGAGCTGGCAGCGCCCGCCTGCCCCACGCCGCCGCCGCCGCCGCTGCCGTTCTTCATGCGCTGCCGCTGCCGTGCAAACTCGGGCTGCCACACCTCCTCAGGGAGCACCTCCTGGAGGGAGGGAAGCTCCTCAACAAAGGTTGGGCTGGGGTCGGTTGCCGCTGCCGCTGGCGGGGCTGGCGGGGGCGCTGCCGTCGCTGCCGCCGCTGCTGCTGCCGCCGCCGCTGCCGCGGCGGCACCGCTGCGGCGCCCGGCAGCAGGGTTGCGTGCGGTGGGCCCCGACGCCGGGTTGCGGGCGGCAGGTGCTGCCTGGGCGGCAGCAGGCTTGCTGGCGGCGGGGGCTGCCTGCGCGGCGGGCGCCGCCGCCGGTGGGGGCCCCTGCCGCATGAGCTTCAATGCCTCCGCCAGTACATCGCCCAGCCGGGCGCCCAGGTTGCTGGGGGTGGCCTTGGCGGGGCAGACGGGCGGCATCTCCACTTCCTCCAGAAGACCCAGGATCACCTGGGCCTGCTCCTCACTGTGGGGGTGACAGGGAGGATGGGCAGGGGGAAAGCAGGGAAGAGGGGTGGTGAGATGGGAGGGTGGCGCAGTTGATGGTGGGGGTGAGGGCAGGCACGCCGCCCTCTGGCATGCAGCCAGGCAGGGCGGGTGAGCAGCACAGGTGGACGAACATGCACCGGCAGGCAGGCAAGCAGTGCATGCAGTGCAGGCACGCCATCCCAGCTGTCCCTTTGCAGGCTCTGTCACTACCACAAAGCGGCAGCAGGAGTTGGCTCCACACGGGCACATGCGAGCCTCCTGCCTCACCCCCATGCATGGCTCAATACCTTCCCACCAGCCGCAGAGGCCTGGCTTCATACAAGGAGCAACCCAGCCACTGCCGCCCTCACTAATCTCGACTCTTTAAAGACTTTCACTCACGTGAGCCCCGCCATGAGCGCCATGCGCTGCTGCCCCCACCCGCCGCCGTGCTGCCAGTCCCCCGACACCGGCCGGTCCCAGGCTGGCTCCTGGGTGGAAAGCGCGTCCGCCACGCTGGCGTGCAGCAGGGCGGGGGTGGAGGGGATGACGCGGATCGCGTTGCCCCCAACTTGGTCCAGCAGCTGCCTCACGGTTGCCAGTTCTTCAATGTAGAATCCAGCCAGGACCAGCGTCTGCCAGTTGGAAGGAAGGCAGGCGGCATGAGGGTAGGGCGGGTGTTGGGTGCTGGAGGCGGCTTGCGGGTGCCGACAGCCACACGGCTTCAGGGAGGCGCAGGCGGGTCGTGGGACCCGCGATGCGGGTGAGCCAACGCGGTGCCATACTTTAAGCAACGCCTGCAGCCATATTGTAGTTGGGTGTAGTTTTTATGAACTCACCGGCTGCTCCAAAAGAGCCTGCTGCTGGCTGCCAGCAGCTGCAGACGGCACAGTCAGGTGGCGGCGGCGGTGGCCACTGGCGGTGCCGCCAGCGGTGCTGCCGCTGCTCCGCTGGGCCGGCTGTCGCTGCTCGCGTCGCATACCCTGCTGCCAGCCATGCTTTCCCGCCGCCGGTGCCTGCGCGCCGCGGTGCAGGTCGGCGAGAGCAGGCCGTCCGGTTCCGGCCACAAGTTGCGCATGCATGGCGCCTGTGGGTGGCACAAACGGTCTCAGAGGAGCTCCACAACGCGATGAATGTTTCGGCCGGTCCCCGCTGGTCCATGCATGAGGCAGCTGCCTGCGCTGGCGGCGACTGACCTGGCGGCAGCGGCAGCGGCAGCAGCTCTGGGAGCACGCCAGGCCAGGGAGAGGCAACAGCATCGAGGAGCTTCATTCATTACAAAGTCACTTTTGGAAATTTATGTCAGTTACGGGCAGTCATCCAAAGTACCAGGCGCTGCAGAGGGTAGCATGCGCCCCGGCCCCGCCCCGAGGCCACCTGGCGCACGCGTCCGCCACGCTGCACGCCGTCACCGCCGCACAGGCAGCCAGGCGCCCTGCCCACTCTTCTTGTCCACCACCCACTCCTCCTCTGTGTCCACAAACTTGAGGCCTTCGGGGGCACCTCCCTGCAGCAGGGCGGTGGGTGAGCAAGGCGGGCAGGCAGGCAGGTGGTTTCGATCCCGCTGAGGCCCGAGTGTCCGATGCCTGATGCCAGGTGTCCGATGCCAATGCCTGACGCAAGGCATGCGTGCAGACTGGCGAGTCTCAAGGAGGGTATGTCCTGCAGAGCTGGCCTTTTGAAAGCGTCCCAAAAAAACAACGGTAATTATGCAGGCCCTCCAGTGCAGGGCAGCGGCTGACTCACCGCCAGTATGGTCAGCAGGTCATACTCCACCTTTTGCACCACCTGCACCCACCAGAAGAAAGCACATGTTGAGAAGGCCACACAAAGAGAGTTATAAATGAAAAACAAACAAAAAATGCATGTGCGCCAGCAGTTCACCCTTTAAAGTTCAGACCACTGACAGGGGCAGAAGATGAGAAACAGAGGGAGGGCGGTGAGCGGTGAGCAAGGTCAGGGGGTGGGTGGGGTCAGGCCACCCTGAATGGGAGGGCAGGGCAGGGGCAGGTGCCGCGGCCTGCATGCGGCAGCACACACAGGGCCACTTGACTCCCCTGCTTGGATACCCAGCTTTCCGCCAGCCCCCCGTTGGCACCCTAGGGGTCCCAGGGCTCGCCTGTGGGGAGACGTCGATGGGCCGGCGGAAGATGCGCTCACGGGCATTGCGCATCGGCGGCGTCACGCCATCGCGTGCCTCTCCCGCGGCCGCCTCCTGGGCTGTGGAAGGGTCTGAGTGGTCCCCGCCCACCACCAGCACCTGCATGAATGGGGGTGGGAGGCAGGACCGAGCAGGGAGGGCGAGAGGGAGGGTGCCATGCGGAGGGGTCAGAGGATACGGCGTGTGTGATAGTATGGTGCACAAGCAAGCAAGCAAGCAAGCAAGCAAGCGAGCAAGCAGGCAGGAAAGAACAACCTGGCCCTGGCGCTCCTGCACTCCTGGCAGCAGGCCCCGACCGTTAGACTCGACCGCTAGAAGTTGCCCAAGCGCTACGCTGATGGCAGGCCGGCCCTGGGACAGCACAGGCCACACAGCACAGCACAGTGCAGCACAGTGCAGGCCGCACAGCACAGCACAGCACAGCACAGCACAGCACAGCGCAGCGCAGGCCGCACAGCACAGCCAGCAGACCTGCCACCCGCCAAAGTATGTAGAACTCAGAAGGTTTGGTATCATCCAGCACTGTATAGCTGTCAGATGTCCACCAGTCCCCACCAGGTTACACCATGGCAGCCCAGCCCACGTCCAGCCAGGCTCAGCCCAACGCCTCCCCTGCCACCTGTCTCTTGCTCCCAACAGTTGTCAATTTTGGCACAGCACAGTCAGCACAAGTAAGATGCATCTCCCACCTGCCCAATGTCCGTCGTCTTCACCAGGTTGATGTCATCTAGAGTCTTGTAGCTCTCCACCACGCTGGGTAGGTTGAGCACCGTGACGGGCCACTCGCGGCCGCCAAACGCAAACACCCCCTGGCGGTCGCTGTCGGAGAAACGCAGCTGCGCGCCTGCAGCGCCGGCAGGGTCGCCGGGCGCAGCACGCAGTGCAGACCTGTGGGCGATTGGGTGGGCACCAAGGGTGGGCAATAAAGCATGAGCGTAAGGGGCAGCAGCCATGTGGGGGCAGCGGAGGCGGAGGACAGCGGAGTCCACCGCTGCCAAGCAATGGCGCCAGCAGCAGCAGCAGCAGCAGCTGGCGCGGCATGCAGCCAAGCAGTGCGATGCAGCATCCGGTTGAGATTGTGTTGGAACAGGATAGCAGCATCAGCCAGGTGTGCAAGCACGGCAAAAGCACAGCAGCGGCGGCGCAACTGCCCCCCGCTCACCGCAGCTGCTCAGCGAGCGCTGGGTCCTTCACGCGCAAGAGGTACTGTTCCTCCACATCCCGCGACTCCTGGTTCATCCTGTGACCTCCTTGATGGTGTGGGCTACACCCACCGCCACCCGCTTGCGTTCAGTTCCACCAGGCGAGTTGCAATCAAGCCATCCCCCTGTCACTCTGTCTGCGAATTGATCGATCGGTCCAGGCTCTCGAAACACGCTGACTGAAAAGTCGGCAAATTGTCGCATGCTGTGGCCATGCTGTGGGCTACATGCCATCCGTGCGCACAGCGGCCTGCAAACAAACCCAAACAGTGGCGATTTCAAGCAGCTCTACAACAGGAGCTTCCACTCGCTAGACAACACACAGTCTCTGCCCCGCTTCGCCCCAAGCCAGCCAGGCGCCTGCGGGGGTCCAGCGCAACAGCATGAGCGCCGTGGCGCTGCGCCAGGCGCTGGGCCGCGTGTCCCGGGTTCTGGGGGTCGCCGGCGTGCACACCAGTGCAGCGGCCACGGCAAAGGCGAGCGATGTGCTGCAGGAGGCCGTCCCGTCGGCCGACCCAATCATGCGTCCCTTCTACGAGAAGATCGCGGGTCTTAGTGTCGTGCCCGCGCTCAGCCCAGCGGAGAGCTCTCCCTCGGAGACCGAGGTGCGCCGCTGCCGCCTCCTGCCGCCAGTCGCTAGCTTTGGCTGGTGCTGTGCTCTCCTTGAAAGGCCCATGGGGATGGCTGTGGTGTAGGAACTACAGGGCAGTCATGAGTTGTGCAGCATGCATTTAATTTCTCAGCATTTCTGCTTCCCTGATGCCTTCTGCCACCTCGTGCCTCCTGCCGCTGTGCTCTCGCCTCAGTCCCTGCCGCTGCCCTGCCCCTCGTACCTCGACCAATCCCATGTGGACATGACTACTGCACAGCCTTGTATTCCACTGGCATGTTTCTCACATGAGCATCATGGATCCGTTGGGTGCTGCAGGGCGAGCTAGAGGTGTTCCGCATGCACAACTCCTCCCTGGCCCCGATCTATGACGGGCACATGATCAAGGCAACGGTGCTGGAGGTGCGCACTTTGTGCAGGGCCGCTGCCTGCAGGGTGGCTGGCGATGTCTTGAATCTGACACAGGGCAGCGGGATAAGACTGTCCCGGAGCAGCATCCTGGCAGGCAGCCTGAATGGCTGCAGCAGGGCAACCGCGGCTGGCTTGCGGCAGGGCCGAGTCACTCGGCTACAGTGTGCATCAAGAGCTTATGGTTTCTTTTTGGGTCCCTATTCTTCCTTGACGCCCCCCTCCCCGCCTGCCCTTACCCTGACCAGGTGGGCCGCCGCGCCGTGACGCTTGACACCGGGCTGAAGCCCGCCCGGGTGGCCAAGGCTGACATCCCGCCAGACTGTGTGCTGGGCAGCGTGCTGCCCAATGGGGACGCCGTGCAGCGGCGGCCAGGTGCGGCGGGGGCAGGCAGGCAGGGGCGAGGCAGGGGCAGGCGGGCATGGTTCAAGCGGGCGGGGCTTGCCAGCCATTAGCTGGAATCTCATTTGTTGTTGATCTGTTCACGTCTCGCGCCTCGCGCCTCGCGCAGGCCAACTGATTGTGGGTGCCATAATGCAGGGGTTCCGTGAGCACCCCAGAGGATGGGCCCCCTCAACAGCGGCTTCCCGGTCATTGACCGTCACCTCTTCCTGTGTGTCTGCCCCTGCAGGCCAGCTGATGGTGGGAGACGTGGTGCAGGTGTTCCTGGAGGCGGTGGGCACTCCCGAGGGCGACTTCCTCGTGAGCGGGCAGCAGGCGGCGGTGCAGCGGCGCATGGCGGCGGTGTGGAACGAGCTCGAAGAGCGGCAGCAGCGGGGGGAGCTAGTCAGCGGTGAGCGTGGGTGGCCGGGTGGGTGTGTGGGTGTGGTCAGTGGTGTCGGGAGGCGCAATTGGAGGGGAGGAGGCACACCAGCGGGTGGGGAGGGCCAACGGTAGGGGGTGAGGTCAGGAGGACGGCCTGATCAGCTGCCCCGGTTGCCTGCTGGCCCGCATGTCGTTGCCGCTCCCCTCACACTGCCCCGTGCCTGCTTTCCCACATGCGGCTCCCTCTCTCTTACTGCTGCTGTGCCTGCTGTGCCCCCAACCCAACGCACCCCACCCGCTGCAGGCCGCATCCTCAACTCTGTGTGGAGCGGCTACGCGGTGGGGGTGGCGGGGGTGGTGGCTTTCCTGCCGGCGCGTCAGTGCTCGCGCCCCACCGCGCGGCGCATCGGTCAGCTGCAGAAGTTCCGGATCCTCGAAGTGGACCGCTCGCGCCCCGCCCTGGTGCTGGCAGACCCCAACCTCGTGTTCCCTGGGACGCAGCAGCAGGGCGTGCCGACGCGGCGGCCGTCGTTTGCCAACCGGCCGCCGCGGACGGATGAGGAGGCGGCGAGGCGGCGGGAGCTGACAAAGGTTGCGGATGAGCTGCGCAGCTTGCTGGCGCTGCGCTCGGGGCCGGCAGGCGGTAAGCCCCCCGGCAACAGCAGCGGCAGCAGCAGGGGCAAGGGCGTCAGCAGCGGCGGCAGCGGCGGGAAGCGTGGGCCCCCGGCGGCCAAGGCCGCCGGCAGCGGCAACAAGAAGAGCTGAGGTGGCTGCTGTGCCGTGTTGGGTGCTGGACAGTGGCAGGCAGCGCGCTGGGCGTGCTTGATGCGTGCATCGCTTGCCTGCGCTGTGTAAGCTTGCAACCTGTTGAGAGGCCGTTCAGCGGTGAGTCAGGCGGGCTGTGGTGGGCAGCTGGCGAGAGGTGAGCCATGATGGTCAGCAGGCAGGCGGGCAGCACTTCCGGCGGTGCAAAGGGCACGGATAGGGGTAAGCGGCAGCAACGTGCTATTGAACAACATACCAAAGGTTAAGGAGGCACTCGCCCTGGGTGGTGCTTGCGGAACAGCAGCAGCAGCTCACCTGCAGAGGCAAGTGCCCCTTCAGTAGTGCGGCGGCCGCAAGCAGCGGTGAGGTGGCACTGCCTTTTGCTTTGTGCGCCTCCTCGCTCACCCCCCTTCCATCTGTAACTTCTGGCAAGCTGGCGGCTTGTTAGAGGTTGTGGGGCATCAGGCAAGCTGGGGGCGCTTATCAGAGCGCGGAGCGTCTCCCCCTTGGCGGCTGCTGAGGCGGGTGGGGACAGCAAGCTGGGCAACGGCAAGAAAATGCGACCCAGAGACGGGCACAGAATGGAGGCCTATTACCGGTGAGCGCAGCGGCTGGTTAGAGCGCGGAGGTTGCTGGCGGCTGCCGCGTCGCCTGCAACATGAAGTATAGCACTTTCTGAAGCTGCGGCAGGCGGCTTGTGGCGCTGCCAGTGCTTGCCCCCGCCCGCCGCCTGCCAACCACCCTCCCGCCCGCCTGCCGCCAGCCGCTGCCACCCGCTGGCCAGCTTGCTACCAACCCCTGCTCTCTGCTTTTGCACAGTGACCGTCGGCCCCCAGTAATGCCGACCCCTCTCCCCCGATGCCGCCCTCGCTGCCGTCGGTGCTGCACCCACCTGCCACCTCCTGCTGAACGTTGCCGTCGTCAGCCTGCCGCCGCTGTCTCTCTCCTGATGTCAACGTTGCCGCCACTGTGCAGGTACCGCGGTGTCGCTGCCATCATCGCCATCCCAGTGCTGCTCATCATGGCAGTCCTGATGGTGATCCCCCGCGGCACACCCTACTCTGCCGACTTTTCACGCTCACAGCCCTTCTCCCGCGAGCATTTCGAGGACGGCGCCACTGGCGGCGCAGCCGCGGCCAAGGCAGCTGGCGGTGCTGCTGCCGGCGGGGAGCGGTATGCTGTGGTGATTGATGCGGGGTCCACAGGCTCGCGGGTGCACATCTTCAAGTTCCTGGCAGGCGCAGATGGCCAGCTCGTGCTGCAGGTGCGCTTTGCTGGTGTTGGGAGGCTGCGGAGGGGAGGTTGCACACGGGAGGTCGCTGTGGGGAGGTGGTGTGGTGCTGCAGGTCTGCGCGTGCTGGTGCAGAAGGGGGTGTATGAACGTGGTTTTGCATGGGTGGCTGAGGCCGAGGGGCGGCTGGTCCTGCGGGTAGAGCAGGTGTGCGTGCGCTGCTGCTGGGAGGCGAGGAGGCTTGCAGCGATGCGGGGTGAGGTGCCGCCGGTTTTCTGGCAACAGCTGCTCGACACGTGTGGGACACTTGAAGCCATGGCTGTCCTTGCTGCCTACTTGAAGCCGGGGCAAAGCGTTGTTGTGGGGGCTGCGCTATGCCTGCCTACCCAGCTCCTGCCAAACCCCTGCTGTGGGTGCTGTTGTCTTGCTGCCTACCCAGCTCCTGCCAAACCCCTGCTGTGCGTGCACTGTCCTGTGGCCCACCTGGTTCCTAGCAAACTCTGTCTGCCTGTGTCTGCCCAATGCCGAACTGTCTCTCTGTGTCTTTGTGCCTGTCTGTGCCCCCCGCAGTTTGACAAGTTTGACCAGCTCAAGCCGGGGCTGTCGAGCTACGCGGACGCGCCCCCCAAGGCGGCCGAGTCGCTGGCCCCGCTGCTCAAGCTGGCGGAGCAGACCATCCCGCGGGAGCACTGGAGCACCACTTCCATCATGGTGCGGTGTGGGAGGGGAGGTGGAGGTGGGCTTGGCTTGGCTTGGCACAGTTTGTACGGCACAGTGTCATGTGGATGTCGGGGAGGGTGCGGAGCGTAGGCCGGGTGTTTCTTCTGGACAGCAGAATGTATTGAATGCTGGGGTGGGTTGTAGCATGACGGCAAACGGGTGTGGGTGGCTGGAGAGGTGGGTGCACGCGACTCGGCGGCTCGGTCAGTCTTCTTGTGCCCCAGTGCCTGGCAGCTGCCCACCCAAGCCCACGCCCCACATACCCTTCTGCTGCCGCCGCCTGACTGTGCCGCCCCCTTGATTGGGCACCCGCAGGTGGGCGCCACCGCGGGGCTGCGGCTGCTGCCCGACGGCAAGGCTGACGTGATCCTCGCGGAAGTGCGCACCTGGCTGCGCAAGCACCCCTTCAAGGTGCGGCGTGCGTGCCTGGACTGTGGCCGGCATGGCCTGGTTGGGAAGGGGGATGGACGGCCGAGTGGTTGCCAGGAGGGCTGGCTATGTGGGCACCCATCCTGGGGGTGTATGTGTGCGCAAAGGGGAGCGGCAAGGGCTGGCGGATGATTCTAGACCTCAACCCCACCTCTCATCATCATGCCCCTACATCGCTCCCTTCGCGGCAGTCTGCTGAGCAGGACGTGGAGATCACGAGCATGCCCACCTTCACCCATTTCCGCTGCCCCAGCCCACAACGTTGAGGCCTTGTGCGTGTCTGTGATGCCGCAGGAGAGCTCGTAAATGGCGTGCACAGGCTAGACACCTCATGCTCCCACCCGCCTAATGCCACTTCAAGGTCCTGACACCCAACACCAGCCTCTTTCACCTGTTTGCAGTTCTCCAACGGGGACGTCAAGATTCTGAGCGGCGTGGACGAGGGCGCCTTTGCGTGGCTGACCCTCAACTACCTGCTGGGCAAGCTGGGCGGCAGCTTCCAGGACACGGGTGAGCAGCTACTTCAAAACAGGGTGGAAGGGTCGCGTGCCTTGGGGCCATTTTCCAGGGCATGGGTGGGCCAGCCGGCTGGCCTGTCGGCACGCCGGTTGGAAGCAAGTGGGTGGCGTGAAATGTGGTGGTTGTGGGGTGGCTGATGGTGTGCCCTGTCGGAGGGGGCGAGGCAGAGGTGGGTGGAGGGGCTGTCAGCGTGTTCAGGAGCCAAGCATGAGGTGAGGCCCAAGTGTAAGTGTGGTGCCTCCGCACCCATCACCCCCGTCCCCCCGCCTGCCAGTCGCCTCCATCTACCTGGGCGGGAGGCTCCGTGTTCCGCTCAGCTCAAGTTTTTGTTTGCTACACCCCCTCCCTCCCCCGCCTGCCAGTCGCCTCCATCGACCTGGGCGGCGGCAGCGTGCAGGAGGCGTACGCCATGAGCGACGCCGAGGCCAAGGCAGCGCACAACAAGGATTACCTGACGGAGATGAAGGCCGCGGGGAAGAGCTACCACGTCTACGTGTACAGGTGGGGTGGGGTGGGGGTGGGGGTGAGGGTTGCCGCACCCGGCAATACGGGTGGCGTGCTGGCTGGCTGGCTGGTTGGTTTGGTTGGCGGCATGGCAAGGCTTGGCAGATCGTAAGCGGGTTGAGCAGGTGGGCAGCTGGAAAGTGCAGAAAAATCGTCATGTGTTTGGGGGGCGAGGCGGGTAGGGTGGGCGGCGCACCCACCCGCCCACACCTGCCGCCCCACCCACCCCCATCGAACACAAGACAAGTGCCCCCCTGCCCGCCTGCAGCTACCTGGGCTTTGGCCTGATGGCGGGGCGGGCCGCTGTGTTGAGCGAGGAGGGCGCCAAGGAGGGGCACCCTTGCGTGCCGGCAGGCCACTCGGGGACGTACGAGTATGGCGGCAAGACCATGGCCATGAAGCCGCACGCTGTGAGGGGGGCCGGCACACCTTCCCTGCAACCCTGGGGGGTCTGTGGGGTTTGCAGGGGCGAGCGTGGAGTGGTGGTGCACGATGCCAGCCTCATTTCATCTTGAAACCGGCGTCCCCCCCCCGCCCACCCCGCCCCACTTCCCTGTGCCCCCGCCCCCCGCAGGACGGCTCCCACCACGAGCGCTGCGAGGCCGTGGTCCTCACCGCCATGAAGCACCAGGCCGAGTGCGGCGCCCCGCAGCTGCAGTGCACCTTCAACGGCGCCTGGGGCGGCCCCCGCGTGCCCAAGGTCTTCTACATCTCCTCCTATTTCTGGGACAGGGCCACCGATGCAGGTGGGCTGCCTTGCCATGAATGCAGCGGGAGGGTGTGTGACTGCACCCGGGCAGTTTCTTGACACAAGTGCCCACGTGGGTGGGGCGTGGCGGGTTGGCAGTGGTAAACGGGCTTGGTGGGGCGTGCCCGGTGGGTGTGTCCACCGTGCTCCCCCCGCTTCAAGTACACGCCGAGTC
The DNA here is from genome assembly GCA_029339195.1 of Micractinium sp. NFX-FRZ. Taxonomy (NCBI): domain Eukaryota; kingdom Viridiplantae; phylum Chlorophyta; class Trebouxiophyceae; order Chlorellales; family Chlorellaceae; genus Micractinium; species Micractinium sp. NFX-FRZ. Next base: position 62,755 of record JAPTJF010000108.1, on the reverse strand, counting down.
CGAGGCATACCGCGGGTGTGCAGCGCCCGTCAGCCACTGGCACCATTGCAAACACACCCTCCACCCACCCAACCGCCCGCCCCCGCCCCCCTCCCGCAGGCCTGATTGCCGAGGCAACAGCCATCCAGCAGCGCGTGCGCCCCTCCGACTTTGGATCCCTGGCGGCCAAGGCCTGCTCTACTGGTCTGGGCGAGCTGGCAGCGGCCTTCCCCAAGGTGGGCGGAGGCATGCAGGGGTGGGGGCCGCAGCGGGTGGCGGCCTGGGGGCGGTTGCGAGCAGGTTCGGATGCCTCGCCTCCTTCGGCAGCCTACCGAGAAGAATGGTGCTCCAATGCGCTGACGCTGACCCGACGCTCGTCTGCTTGTATGCCCCCCTGCCTCCCTGCCTGCCTCCCCAGATGGCCGAGGAGCTGCGCCCCTTCTTCTGTCTGGACCTGTCGTACGCCCACACCCTGCTCACCAAGGGCTTCAAGATCCCCGACGAGGCCCAGGTGGGGGGGCGGGGTGGCGGGGGTGGGGGCGTGAAAGGCGGGGGAGGGAGGGGAGGGGGCACACCCTGCTCACCAAGGGATGTGCAACCCCGGCCAGGTTCTGGTGGGCTTGAAAGAGGGGGCTGAACAGGGGGAGGGAGGACGGGGATGGGTGGCGTGCAGGCACAATTCCCAGCTGGTGGCGCGCAAGCACGGCACCTACATACCTTACCGGTCGTGTTCCGCCTGTCATTTGGCTGCTCTCACTGTTGGCACCACCACTAACCAACGCCTTCATCTCGCCTGTTGTTCCCTGACCCCCGCAGATCCAGCTGGTGAAGCGTGTGGAGTACAACGGCGAGCAGGTGGAGGCGGCCTGGCCCCTGGGAGCAGCCATCAACGCGCTGGGATGAAGCCCGCAACCCGCCTTCCTCCTCTCACTGCCACCGGTGGCACGGTGCCAGCGGCGGCGGGGACGGCGCTGTAAGGGGGCGCGCCCCTCTGCGGCTACCCCCCTGGTCGCTTCATCGGTTGAACAGGGTCTTTGCCGAGGGGCTGCTAATACACTGGGCGGCGTGTGTCTGTCGCGCAAGCGTCGCCCGCTGCGCACCCACCTGCCTGCTCCTGCCCAGGCTCTGCTGCTGCTGACAAACTGTCCACCCGCACTTGCATTTATGCTTTCTTCCATGCCTATGCTGGCCTCTTTCTTCTCAGCACTGCAAATCTTATCGTCACAGGTGTGCGCCAGTTACTGCCTAGTAGGATGTGGCCGCCAATACCTTCCGGGGGCATGCAGGCAGGGCTGTTGGTTTGGGTGCTCGCTTCAGTGGCGCGACGTGCACTTGGGCACATTGCTTGCTTGATCGGTGGTGGGAAGCACTCGCCCGCAATGGGACGGCAATCAGAAGCCCTGCCTGCAATGACGTTCGGTTCAAGCACACACCAGGCAAGCAGCTTGCTTTGTTTGAGCTGCTCTTGTGCACTTCTCACTGGCCCTCTCCCCTGCCCTGCCTTTCTGCTATGCTCATTCAGTTCACACTGGCGGAACCAACCAGATCAGCAGCAGTGTTGGAAAAGGGCCAGATGGGGCCGGCAAGGGGCTCAAAACAGCACGCTACTGGGGGGGATGAGTGGGCGTGTTGTGAGCAAGCAGAATCGGAGGGCTGTGTGCATGCGGGACCAAAACATGAGACACGTGGGGCCACCTCTAGTCAGAAGGGGGCCCTGGCTTATCTTCTCGGAGCATTGGAAAGTGGGGCAAGCAACAAAGAACATGAGGTGGAGCCGAAGCAGTAGTGTGTGTGTGGTGGGGGATAGACGGCAGGCGCCAGGCAGGGCGCTTCACTTCTGGCGTGGGTGGCTGGCAATCAGCGCGCCTTGCGTAACTAAATGGGGCTGGCAGGCGCTCACCGGCCTCGCTCAGTTCAATCAAATAAGCTCGGCTCGCTCACTTCTGCGCCTTGCTCTTCCAGTTGGCAATCCACTGCCGCGCCTCCGCCACGTTGGCAGGCGCCGCGTCGGAGCCGGCAGCGGGCGCTGCCGCAGGCGACTTGCTCTTCCAGTTGGCAATCCACTCGCGCGCCTCGGCAACGTTGGCGGGCACCGCGCCGCCCTGCTGCTGCGCCGCGGGGGCCGCCGCCGCCGGCTGCTGCTGCGACTTTGCCCTCCAGTTGGCAATCCACTGTGCCGCCTCAGCGGCGTTGGCCCCTGGGGCGGGAGCAGCAGCAGGGGCCGCGGGCTTGGCGGCAGCAACCTTGGCTGCTGCGGCGGCGGCTGCCGCGGCAGCTGCGGCGGCAGCTGCCTCGGCAGCCGCCTTCTTGGCTGCCATCTCCTTCTCCAGGGCTGCCTTGCGGTCGGCCATCCTGCGGGAGGAAAGGAAGTGGGAGAGAGGAAAGCAGGGGCAAGCGGTCGGAGCAGGGCTGTGTAAGCAGCAGCGGGTGCGCACAAGAGAGCAGCACGCCTCCCCTCCCGTCTGCTGATTGTCTGCCAGGCACTCAATCCCACAGCCCGCCGGCAACCCTTTTGTGTGCTCCCTCTCCCCGGCACATGCACGCAGGCCCCCTCCTCCGCTCAGTCACAAACGCACGCCGGGGTCTTAGCCTCCGCGCTCGCACAGAGGCACTGGCACAGGCACAGGCACGCACACCGCTGCCCCACCCACTTCTTGTGCTCGGCATTTGGCCTCCACGCATACACAGACCCTGTGCACCAAAAAAGCAAACTCAAAACTTCCATCCACACTCACTTCTTCTGCTCCTCCTCCAGGCGCTTGGCCTCCTGCTCCGCCGCCATGCGCTCCGCCGCTGCCTCCTCCTCCGCGCGCTGCTTGGCCGCCGCCGCCGCCCGGCGCTCCGCCATCTCAGCCTCCTCCTGCGCAGCCTGCTTGCGGGCGGCCTCATCCGCCGCAGCTGCCGAAGCCACATCCTCGACCTTCTGTGCCTCGGCAGCCTCGGCGGCCTGCTTGGCGGCAGCGGCGTCCGCGGCAGCCTTCTGGGCGGCGGCAGCCTGGGCGGCCTCGGCCGCCGCTGCGGCTGCCTCGGCAGCGCCGTCGTCTGCGGGGGCGGGGGCGGCCTCCTCCTCCTCTTCCTCCTCGACGGCCTGCTTCTTGCCAAAGAAGGAGAAGGCAGGCCGCTGCTGCTTCTGCTGCTGCTGCGCCACCTTGAGAGCAGGCGCTGCCTCCTCCTCCTCCTCCTCCTCCTCCTCAACAACCTCGACCTCCTGCGCACAAGGCAGGGCAGGGGGTCAGGTGGGTGGGCAGATCAGTGTGTGTGTGTGTGTGTCTGGCTGGCAGCGCTGCAAGCGAAGCAGCGGCCCCGCAGCCAACAGTATGGCCAGCAACACAGGCTGCATGGCTTTTGCCGGGCACCATACAGCGCTCGTCCAGCCAACTGGCAACATAGAGCACCCAACACCAGCTACCCCCAGCTGCCGTCCAATGCCGAACGCCAGATAGGACCGTATGCGAGCAACTGCTACATAACAACCCCACCGCCTCCTCACCTCCTTGACGGGGGCGGCCTTGCGGCCAAAGGAGAAGGCCTTGCTGGGCTGCCTGGCAGGGGCGGCAGCCACCAGCACCTTCTCCTCCACCACCTCCTCAACCACCTCCTCCTCCTCCACAGCGGGCTCCGCCTTCTTGCCAAAGCCGCCAAAGAAGCCGAAACCAGCCTTCTTAGGTGCGGGCTTGGCGGCCTCAACCACCTCCTCCTCCTCCTCCTCCTCCTCCTCCTCAACCTCCTCCACCACAGGCGCCGGCTTGCGCCCGAAGCCAAAGAAGCCGGTTCCCGCAGGCTTGGCGGCCGCGGGAGCGGGCACCTCCTCCTCCTCCTCCTCCCCCTCCACCTCCTCTACGACAGGGGCGGGCTTGCGGCCAAAGCCAAAGAAGCCGCCAGCCGGGGCTGCCGCCTGCTTGGCCTCCTCCTGGGGCTTGGGAGGGGTCATCACCTCGCGCCTGCACAGGGGGAGAAGAAAGTAAACAGAAAACGATGAGATCAAAGGCCTCAGAGGCAACGCACCCGAGGCCTTCGGCAGGACGGCCTGGGGCCTGGGAGGCGGCTCGACCGCCTGCCGGATGCAGCAACCAACACAGAATTAATCAACGAGCAAGGAGGTGCACGGAATGAAGGGATGGAAGGAGGCAGGTGGGCGGGCACGGAAGGCGGCGGCGGTGCGGCACGCCGCTGGGTCTTGGCCCCCTCCCTTGCAGGCATGGACCCTTTGCTGACTGGTGACATGCATGTGACAAAACGGAACCCACTGCCCCTGTTGCCGCAAGCCACTCACTTGATCTCTGCAATCTCCTTGGGGGAGAGCAGGCGGCCCTCACGCTGCGCCTGCTGCGCCGCCGCCACCACAGCACGCGCGGCGTTGGCCGCCAGCGCCTTGCGTTCGGCCTCCTGCCTCAGGCGCAGCACCTGCAGAGGCGGGCAACCGAGCGGGGGAAGGCAAGCGGGCAGGCGGGGTTTATACAGGGGAAGGGCAGAACTGGGCGGGGCTAGGAGGCTTGATGAAGGCATGAGCAGGTGATGCAGGCAGCCCCCCTGGCAGGCAGCAGTGCTCATTCGCGAGCCGCACGGACACCTTGCCGGGCTTGCTGGGCAGCTGCCGGCCGGCACTCCCTGCTGCCAGCCAGCCTTTGTTGTCTTGAACACTGCCAGCCACTGCCCATGCCAAGCTGTATGGCAAGCGCACCTCGCCCTCGGCGCGCTCCGCCTTGCGCAGCACCTCGTCCTGCTCCTTCCGCACGGCCTGCTCCTGCTGCTTGAGGGCCACGGCCTGCGGGTGGGGCAAGGGTGGGGGGTATGGGAGGGGGCAGCGGGTGAGGCGGGTGACACGGGAGGGGTAGCTACACACAATGTGTCATGCGACAGCAGCAGCAGTAGCAGCAGCGGCGGCCGCAGCAGCAATGCCCCTTGCGCATGTGGTAGCCTTCAGCCTCCGGAATTGCGCCCCTAGTAGCGGAGCAGAGCAGGGCAGCCAACTCCCACGCCCGCCCCATTTGGCCTTCGCCCCTCACACCAAGCACCCTGCACCACAAACACACCTCGGTGGTCGCCGACTTGAGTGCCTCCCGCAGCTCCGCCAGGCGCTCCTCGGCGCCCGCAATCTGTGACGGGAGAGGCAGGGCAGGGCCGGGCAGGGTCAGATGTCCAGCGGCAGTGTCAGGATGCCGCAGAGCGCACTGCAAGCCACTGCAAGCCCAGGTGTAATGCCTTGCGGCTGGAAGCACGCATGCAGCCAGGAGCGCACGCGCAGATGCAGGCGCGGCGCAGCGCAACACAATACAGCGCCACACAGCGCGGCGCAGCGGCAGCGCGGCGTGCTCACCGTGGAGCGCGCCTCTGCCAGCTCAGCCTGCAGCTGGGCCGCCGCCACGCGCTCCTCCTCGCGGTCCTCTTGGCTAATCTCTGCAGCACAGCAGGCAAGGCAGGCACGAGGTTACGGGTACGTTGGAGGCTCAGGTGGGAGGGCAGGCGAGGCAAGAGCGGGCGGTGCAATGCAGCAATGTGCAGCGGATGCGGCTGCCTCCAACACGCCAAAAGCAAGTGTCTTGTGCATAGGCGCTCCCACCAGGCAGCTGCCCGCCGTACCCCTGTCCTGGGGCCTGTGTACCCACCGCAATTCTCTTCACTTGTCCCTCTGCTTGCCTCCCTCAAAACGCTTCCCTTGAAATCATCCACCCTGGGGGTGCGGCCCCAGCGCTTCCGTATGGTGCAAGCGGCCATGCCCCGTCTCCCCATCTTCCTGTGGTGCGCGGTGCCCCCACACCCCTGCTCGCCCACCCCCTGTGCCAGCCAGCCCAACGTGTGTCCACCCGCCCAGCCACCCACCCACCCTGGGGGTGCGCCTCCAGCAGGTCCTCGTAAGACAGGGCGGGGGCGGTGGTCTCAGACACAACCTCCAGCACCTGCGCAGCACAGCGCAGCAAGTCGCTTGAGTCAGCATGCCGTGCAGGCACCCCCCTTGCCTGGCCTGGGCGCACAGATGGGCCCCCTCGGCCTCCCATGCTGCCCTCTCCAACAGCACCCGCTGCTGCCCCGCCGACCCGCCATCTTGCTTTCGCCCGCCGCTTCGGGCACTCCTCGAGGTCCCTCCAAGCCCTCACCAACTGAGCAATTGATAACACCCCCCCGCAGCGCTGCAACGCCCCCCGTTGCTGGTGCCCCCCACTTTAGTCCTCCGCCAGCTGATTGCAAACCCCCACACCCCTCCATCATCTGATTGCAAACCCCCGCAGCGCTGCACAGGCCCCCATCCAGTCCCACCTTGTTCTCCGCCAGCTCCGGGTTTGCGGCGCAGGCCGCCACCAGCTCCGCCACCTGCAGCCGGCTGACGGTGCCCCCAAACAGCTTGTCCCGCGTCGCCAGCTTCATGTTGTGCGTCAGCTTGTGGTCGTCGCGTGGGCGCTCCATGCCGCCTGCAGCCGGCCGGACGGCAAGAGGTGGGGGAGGAAGGGAACATGGTGGGGTGGGAGGCAGGAAGAAGAGTGCGTGCACCACGGCAAGAGGGCCCGCAATGCATGTGGTCACAACACTGATGTATGTAATGCAGGTCGCCGCCTCCCGCCCATTCCTCTCTCTATCCCTGAACGACGGAATAAACGTGCTTCACCCGCAGAACAAGGCGTGCGGCGCACCTGGGCGGACGATGACGTAGGGCATGCCGCTCGCCTCCAGCGCCTCCTCAGCCTTGCGCTTGAAGATGAGCACGCCGCCAAACAGGTTGAGGATGCCTGGAGGCGGGGGGGAGGACGTGTGGGTTGGGGCATTATTTGAAATATCATTGGTGCGCTTGGGGCCAAGAGCACAGGGAGTTGGCGGTCCGGCAGACAGGCAGGTGGCATGGCCCGCAGGCATTCGTCGTCTGCAGCCACTCAGCCCGCCAGACGCCCCTCGGGTGGGAGGGCAAGGGACTGTGTCGCCGTCTGCAATGTGCGGAAACGATATGAGGAGAGCGAACCAGCGGCAGGGGGCGAAGGCAGACATGCACAGCTGGTTGTCCTGCAACTCACCGGCAGGGAAGCCAATCTTGCCGGTGCCCAGAGAGGTTACCAAGATGAACTGCTGCACGCCTGCAGCGTTGGCGGCCTGCATGGGGAGGGAAGGGAGGAAGGGAGGGGAGGCGCAGGGTGCTGAGGTCAGAGAGGGGAGAAACGTGCCAGGTGGCACCGTTGGCGACACTGGCGGCATGATCAAGGCAGCACACCTCAGGGCAGTGGACAGGCCCCTCCGGACCTGACTGGCAGGCAGCACCTCACCGGGTTTCCCATGCCCGCCCCCTGCCTGCTCTCACCTCCACCAGGCGGATGGACCCCTCCCCATCAATGCGCTTGGGTGCTGAGACGTCGCCCAGCTGGTCCTCCGCAGCGCCCACGGCGCACACCACCTGCGGGGCACAGGCAGTTGTTCGATCAAACGCCAAGCTTGGCAGAGGCGTGGCATGCGAACATGCTCCGGAAAACTCGCGGATAACATCAGCCCCCGCAGCCCCTCCCTTCAATGCATGTTCCGTCCCTCAGCAGGCAGGCACTATGCGGCGTGCAAAGGCAAGCACCTTGGCCGCGTTGCCGATGGCGGGTGCGATGCTCTCGGGCTGCTCCAGGTCGCACAGCACAATCTGCACGTACAAAGGGAGGAGAGATGGCAGCCAGTCAATCAGTCAGCTGCTCGAGTTACACCACCAGACATGTAGCATTCAATCCAAGGTGAGTGAGTGAGTGACTCACAGCACACGCCCTGCACGCGGGGCAGATCATGCCAGCCGCTGGCGGTTGACACGTGGCTTCCAGCATGACACACATCAGCAGCCGTCTACAGGGCCAGACACCGTGCTGCTCAGCCGTGGCGCGTCGCCTGGCGCTGCCAGCTGTCCCATTAGCTCCGCGCCCTGCCAGCTGGGCGCCACCTCAGCAGCCGCCCCCATCTCCGCCTTGCTGAGCAGGCCATACAGAGACACTCTTTAGGCACACCTTACACCTCCCTTTCCCTCACTTCCCTTCCGCTCTCCAAACACCGCCCCACCGCATCACAGCGCTGCCCTGCACGCCACCTCAGCGCCACCTCATCACACCTGCAGCCGCCCCATCTCCTCCTTGCTGAGCAGGCCGTAGGAGGAGGCAATCTCCAGGAACTCCTCGGCCTTCTCCGCTGACCGCACGCCCGCACGCACGCGGAAGCCCTGGCCCAGGAGCTCGCGCACGCAGCGCGCGCCCAGGCGGCCCGTGGCGCCAGCAACAAACACTGCGGGGGGAAGGGCGAGGGAGGGACAAGAGGTGTGGGTAGAAGAAGAGGGAGGGAGATTACAGATGGGGATGGGGATGGGAGTAGTTAGAAAAGGTGGCAGGGCAGCGAGCGGGGGCGGGTGCGGCGGCCAGTGCGGCAGAGCCCAGCCGAGAGTGACGCCAGGCAGGGCCTTGTGACCTGGGGGCAACAGCACTGCTGCTAGTTGCTGACTCCGTGCTCCACAATCTGACTGCTCGCCTCCCGCTGCCCCTCCATGACTCTCCCGTGCACGCACCGGTGCCGGCATCGGGGCCGCCGCGCTTGCCCTGCGTGCCGCTGCGCTGCTGCTGCGTGCCGCCGGCCTTCTTAAAGATGGTGCCCAGCAGGCCTCCCGGCCCGCCAGCTGGCTCATCATCATTTGCAAGCTTCTGGGTGCCCTCAGAAGGCTTCTTGCCCAGGGCTGCAGTAGGGGAAGGCGGCAGCAGTGCAGGGTGGTCAGGGAGGTGGTCAGGGCACAGCGCAGGTGTGCACGCGCGCGATGTGGCACCGCCTGCGGCGCTGGCACGGTGCGTTGCACGCGACGAAGGGGCCTTCAAAATCTCTGCATGCAGGCACCCTTCCTGCAGCACCCAACTCACAAAAGAAGCTCTGGGTGCGCACAGCCGTGCCCCTGCAGCAGGGAGCAAGGATGAAAGCAAAGGAATTGAGAGGCACGCGCGGGAGGCAGAGCGGCGGTATGGCCACCTCAGCGGCTACCACTGCTCTCCCCCTGCCCCTGGCCATCCCCACCCGCGCTTGCACGGCTCGCAACGCAGAATGTGCCGACCGGCAAGGCCTCGCGAAGGTGTCTGAGAAAGGGGCGGCTCCCCCACGCGCACCTGCCCGAGCGAAGGGGCCTGGACGGGCCGGCGGTGCGGGGGCGCAGCCCCACGCCCCGCAGGTGGCTGGAGCTCGCCAGCTGCTGCATTGGTGCCGCTGTCTACGTGTGGTGGTGGTTCTGCGAGTGCTGGTCACCACGCAAGCTCCGCAAGCTGCACCTGCACTTGCGCGATGGGCTCCCACGTTCACCCAATGGCAAGAGTCCCCCTGGCAGCCGCGATGGCGCATGCAATGCCTGCTTTGGCCCCCTCATCTCGATGGATCACCTCGGCCACGCCATGCGCCGCACGGCTCAACTTTGCGCCCTGCACGTTCTCTCTCCTGCACCGATCAGAAGAGCCCACGCAAACAGGTGCAGCCAAATATGACGGCTTTACTCGCTTGCAGCGCCGCCTTGCCGGGGCCTCGCCTTGCCTTCCACAAAAACAGCGCCGAGCCCCACCAGCAGCGCCTGGCGGAGCGCGCAGCAGCCGCACGGAGGCATGGTCTGGCCAGCAATCAAAGCCGGGCAGCCGCGGGCATAGCAGCAGCACGGCGGCAGCAGTGGCGGCGCCCTGCCCCTGCTCCCGCCGCCGCTGCCGAGCAGCAGGCGGCCTCCAGCAGCAACGAAACCAGCAGCGCAATCACCACTGAGCGCCTTGCCAACCTGAAGTACCACTCCCCAGACGGCCTCTGGGTGGTGCGGCCGCTGGACAAGGGCAGCATGGCAGAAGTGCGGCGAGTGGTGAAGCTGCAGGTGAGGTGTGGCGGCGGTTTCAGCTAAAGTGGTGCGGCATGGCCCAGAGTTCCATTGCCAGCCCATGTGCCTGCCTGCCGCCCTTTGGCAAGATCTGTTGCAGCATCAGACAAAATTTCAAGATTGGCAGGCAGGGCCGAACATGCTCCTGTGTCAACCATGCAAGCTTGTGCGGGGCGATGCCAAGCCTGCCTGCCAGCTGGTCGCATCATGAGCAGCACGGTGCCATAATACGTGGTGTACCCCCCTACAGGCCGCTTCATAAGATTGCCTTTGCCCCTTTTCACAGACGGACGCGTTCCACACCCCGGCGCCGCTGCAAGTACTGGATGGCATGGCCAAGAGCTTCTTCGAGGCAGAGGTGCTGTCAGGTGCGGCGGGGGTGGCGGAATATAAAAATGTGCGCAGGCGTGAGTAGTGCTGCTTCCACGTGACACGCGAGTACCTTGTTTGCTTTGATCAGCCTGCAGGGTGAGGGCGCAGTTGCCGTGCTGTTTTCATGATGGCATGCTATGCTTCCACATCGTGCCGTGCAGAGATGCAGAAGAAGCTGCGGTTCACCCCTGCATCCCAGAGATGCTGCTATCGCTGTTCTCATCATGTTACGCTGTGTTCCTAATGTTATGTTGTTCCACTGTGCTGTGCAGAGATGCAGAAGAAGCTGCGGTTCAATCCCGAGGAGCTCTTTGTCTCCCTCGTCATCGAGCCAGCAGGGCAGCACGCCAGCAGCAGCAGCATTCATAGCAGCAGCGATGCCAGCAGCAGCAGTGAGGCCACCAGCGGCAGCAGCAGCAGCAGCAATGGCAGCAGCAGCAACGGCAGCGCAGCGAGCAGCAGCGGCCCCGGTGTGCTGGGCGTCGTAGAGGTGTCCTACATCGCTGCCAAAGAGACGCTGGCGCGGCTGGAGCCAGGCACCGAGGGCTTCTGCTATGTTGCTTCCATGGTGGTGGCGCCAGGCTGGCGCCGACGTGGCGCTGCGCAGGCGCTGCTGCGCGCAGCTGAGCTGGCAGCGGAGGCCTGGGAGGAGCGGCAGACGCTGCTGCACGTGTACCAGGACAATGACCCAGCGGTACAGCTGTACCGCGGGGCAGGTTATGAGGTGCTGCACGCGCAGAGCAAGACGTGGGCCGCGCTGGGCAGCCGCCCGCGGTACCTCATGCGCAAGCAGTGGTGAGGCCCCAGCCTGTCGGCGGGGCTGCCTGCCACGCTTGCCGGTGGGCTGGCAGCTTTGGCTCCCCGGCGTGACCAAGCTCGGTGTCATATCACAGCCTGACGCATTGCCCATTGCGAACATGTCCCTCCTCCCGCTGCCATCACAAACACCTGTACCACCACCTGACTGCTCCTCCATGTTTCCTGAATGACTGATCCCCTGCCGACCCAATGACACGCAACGCGCTGTTTGGCGTATGCCCCGTCTTCAAAGTTATCGAACCGTGTGAGCCTTTGTTCACTGTGAACTACCATTTAACATGCCAATCTGTTTATGTTCACCATGTTTGTTGTGTTGATTCAAGGTCCTGTCAACAGTGAGCACTTCTCACTGCGGCCAGCGGCTGCCAGGCCAGGCATAAGGCTGCTGCGGCTGCGCAGCATATCCCCACAGTGACTGCGGTGCCGGCAATGCTGCCTGCCCGGCCTGCTGCCAGCTCCCGGGCCACTGCTGCCCCCACACCTGCTGCCCCCACGCTTGCTGCTGCTGCTGCTGCTGCTGCCACTGCCACCCCTGCCACGGCACCAGCGCCGGCGGCTGCGCCTGCTGCTGCAGCTGCTGGCACTGCTGCTGCCACCAGGTGCCTGCGACAGCCGCCCCTGACTGCTGCAGAGCACGCATCATTGTTTGCGCAGGCCGAGCTGCTGCCCGGGCCGCAGTATGCAGCATTGGAGAGCCGCAAGCTGCGGCCCCACCGGCAGCTGCTGCCGGGCCCCTCCGGTGCTCATGCAGCGGAGGGAGCAGGCACTGGCGGGCGCTCCCGTGGGGCACGCCACCCGAGGACCCGCCCTGTGCTGCTGCCGCTGGCCGGCCGGAAAGTGCCGGCACCGGCTTGCCCACATTTGCGACGTTGATGTGGCATGCTGGCTCAGCAGGGCCGCCTGCACGTGTGGGCCCAGCCACCGCAGGCGCTGCCGCTGCTGCTGCTGCTCCTGCTGCTGCTGCTGCTGCTGCTGCTCCTCCCTGTGCACCGGGTGGCTGGCATGCAGACACCTGTGCCTGCATGCCAGCCACAGCTGCACGGTCAAACATGGGTGCGAGCGAGCGCCTCCGGTGCAGGTGCCACCGCAGCGGCAGCTGCTCGGAAGGTGGCAGCAACTGGGGTCCCTCAGCCTCCCCCAGTGCTCCCCGCTGCCCAGCCTGCTCCACTTCCGCTGACTGCCAGCTGTCACTGCCCGGCACGGCAGCTGCTGCTGTTACTGCGCCTGCTGCCAGTGGCACCACCGCCGATCCGCCCTGCTGCTGCTCTTGCTCCTGCGGCACCTCAATGCCCGCTGCTGCGTCTGGTGGCACACGTGCACCCTTGCAGGCCTCGGGCGCATGCTGTGTGCGCTCTGCCACCTCAGCAAGCTCTCCATCCAGCCTGTCAAGCGACTCCTGCAGGCACTGCTGCAACGCCGAGTTGGAACGGCTGGAGAGGTCCAGAGAAGAGGCCTGCTGGCCGGCTGCGCTGTCGCTGCCCAGGGCGCCGGTGCCAGCTGCGCCGATGGACCGTATCCGGTCCAGCAGGCCTGCATCATATGCAACAGCAGTTGATCAGGCAGCGATGTGTGCTCCTTAAGATGACTATGCCATGATGCGCCCATCCCACCTCTGGCTATTTGAAGGCACGCACAGGCGTTCACTTGCACCAGCGCCGAAGGCAGCACAGGCCTCCTAATCACCCCGCCCGCCATGCCCTGCTTGCTGACCGCACCTCGCTGCGCCATGCGGGCGTCCAGCTCTGCTAGCGCTGCCTGCAGCTCACGCTCATCGTTGCTGAGCCGTCGCCCTTCCTGAAGCCGCGGCGGGCCTCGATGTGAGGCAGAGTTATCAGCCGCCCGGGTAGATGGCGGGTCACTGGTGGCCTGCTGCAGCTGCTGCGGTTGGTGCTGCTCCGCACAGCTGCCTGCCTCTGAATGCCCGCGTGACAGCAAGCTCTGGCTCCCAGGTCCCGGCTGCTGCTGCAAACCCAGCTGCTGCTCCACTCTTGGCTGTTGCTCCAGTGGCAGCACCGCTCCGCTGCCCTTGGCTGGAAGCAGCGGCGGCAGCGGCCGCGCTGCCCTCGCCCACTCAGGCACCGTCGCCTGCTCCCGCTTGCCAGGCAGCTTCCCGCGCAGCATTTGCAGGTATGCGCTGGGGGTGCTGCCTGGAAGCTGCTTCTGCCGCTGCTGCTGGCCCCGCCTCTGCTCCTGCTCCGCCTGCTCCTCCTGCTGCCTCTGCTTCTCCTGGGCGCGCTGCTTGGCAGCCAGCTTGGCAGCAGCATTCTGCCGCCGCAGCTCATCGCGCTCAGCAGCCTCCCTGGCAGCCCGCTCCTGCAAGCGGCAGCAGGGCACAGCACTCATGGTGCCAAGTTGCCTTATGAGTTGTTAGGTTGGAGGCAGCTGGCAGGGCAGGGCAGGTGGGGATGCCTTGAGGTCATGTGCACAGCTTGGCACGGGCTTGTGCCCCACTTCAAATGATCACCACGAGCGGTTTCAAGGGCAGCGCACCTTGGCCAGGCGTGCCGCCTGCACGTAGCTGCCAGGCTCCTGCTTCATGCAGGCAACCTGCACAGGTGCAAGCGCCGCTGCCGCTGCGGCTGCAGCCTGCTGGCGCTGTGCGTAGCTCAGTGGCCGCAGCTTCTGCTGCTGCTGCCTGCGCACGCCAGACCGCGTCTGCTGCCAGGAGTCTGCCTGGCTGACAAAGGAAGCTGCAGCGCTGGCAGGCATGCCGTTTGGCACCGTGTGGTAGCCAGGGCTGGCCTCATAGGGTGCCCAGGCTGCCGAGGGCCCGTGCTGCCCCTGGGTGGCACATTCCTGCTGCCATTGGGCGTGGCATTCCTGCTGTTGATGCGCTGCTAGCTGTGCTGGCCTCACATTTGCGGCCCATTGCGGCACGCTCCATGGCAGGTGCTCTGCAGCGGCAGTGCTGGTGGGCTGCCGTGCCTCCCATGCGCAGCTTTGCCAGTGCTGAGGCGGGGCTGCCGCCCCGCCGGGTGCCTCCCAGCCGTGGCTGGGCAGCGCACATGCCACCTCCTCTGCCGCACTTGCTGCCGTTTGGCTATGTGCCAGCCAAGATGCCTGGCTGGCGGGCCGTCGCGGTGGACCAGCTCCCGGGGAAGCATGCTCAGAGCCAGTGCTGGAAGCCGGCTCCTGCTCCCAGGCCTGGTGTGGCTGCCGCCTGTGCCAAACCGCCAGCTGTGGCGGGCTCGCCTGCCGTGCCTGGTGGGCAGCACGCAGTGGCGGGCTTGGCTGCCATGCCTGCTGCAGAGCGGGTTGGGGTGGGGGGCTTGCGGCAGCAACCTGCAGGCGCTGCAGCAGGGACTGCGCCTGCGCCAGGAAGCTCTCTGCCTGCTGCATCACCGCATGGACAGGGCTGCCAGTGGCGCTTTCTTGCAAAGGCAGAGCTGGCGCGAGCGGGCTGCACGCGACCTGTCCTCCTACTGCGCAAGCTGTAGGGGCAGGCGCTGCTGGCGTGGGGGACAAACCAGCTTGCAGCTGGCGCAGCTGCTGCTGCAGCTGCTCAAACCGGGCCAGGGCTGCCGCTGCTGCTACCGCTGCAGGATCGCTCGGTGGCACCCCTGGCGCATGCGGTGGCGATGGCGATGGCTGCCGAGAGCAAGCAGGTGCAGAAGTTGGCTCAGGGATCACCTCCCCTGCCTGAGCCTCGCATGCTCTGTCACCAGCCGGGCCACAGCTGCTGCCTGCAGCACAGTTGCTCCACTCGAGTGGCTGGCTGGCCTGCTGCAGCTCTGCCTCTGCCTGCTGCCCTGCGGACGCCATCTGTTGACTGGCAGCCAGCCCCTGGCTGCATGCAGATCCTGGCGGCAGCTCAGCATGTGACTGTGGCACAGGTGCGGGTGCCGACGCTGGCGGCAGGGGCGATGCCAGCGCGTCATGACAGCCTGCCCCGACCTCCCCTCCTAGGCCCCCTCCTGGGCTCCCGGCTGGCTGCCGCTGCTCCACTGCCTCAACTGAGTGCTCTTCCAGAGAGTGCTGCTCTTCCTCCTCAGCTGCATGCTCTTGCGGCGGGTGCTCCCCTCCCTGCCAGGACTCTGGCCCCAGCATGGGCACGTCCCCCTCCTCAGCAGCCATCGCCAGCGCCTCCAGCACCGAGGACGACAGGCTGCCAGCATTGGCGGCCGCGCCACTGCCACTGCTGTGGCCCCAGCTGCGACTGCTGCCATCCCTGTTGCCGTGCCCAGCAGACGGCTCGGCAGCAGCACCTGCACCGGCAGGATGCGAGTACAGCGTGCCGGCAAGCGGAGTCGCGGCATCTGAGCTGGCATGCTCCAGTGAGCCAGCACATGGCTGTGCAGCCGCCAGGTCGCCTGCCTGCCAGCCCCTGCTGGCAGCCACATCCGAGTCCTGCTTGAACAGCGCCTGCCGCCGTTCCTGCCCCTGCTGCTGCTTGCCTGGGCTTTCCATGCCTGCCTGGCTGCATTGTCTTGCCGCCTGCACTGATGCCTCACCCACAGTGGTCTCCAGTGCCCCTCTCAGGCTGGCGCGGGTACTGCCTGGCCAGGGCGGCGCATACGCTAGGGCTGGGCTGCCCAGCTGCTGGCTTGAGGCTACGTGCGCAACCTGCTGCTGCCGCTGCTGCTGCTGCTGCTCCCACTTGTGCGGCATGGCATGCACCCCGCCACATTGGCTGCCTGGCCACCCTCTCTGCCACGCAAGCGGCGCAGTGCAGCCCGCTGGCTGCTGCGATGCGGGCCAGGCGTGCTGCTGCTGAGGCGCAGGTGCCAGCGCCTCGTACGAAAAGGGGCTTCCCTGCCACTGCTGCTGCAGGTGCTGCCACTGCTCCTGCTGGGGTTGCTGTTGCTCCTGCTGCTGCCGCTGCTGCTGCTGCCAATGATCGTGCTGAGGTTGTTGCTGCTGCTGTGCCAGCCATGGGTGGGCGCCCTGTGCAGGATCAGCCTGCTGCTGCTGCTGCTGCTGCAGCTGGGCATGGTGGAACTGCAGGCCCGCCGCGGTGAAGCTGGCTGGGCGGCTGAGGCCGGCATTCACAGGCAGCCCCGCCTGGAGCAGCAGCTGCTGGAACCCCTGGTGCGCCTGCTGCTTGATGGCCTGCCAGCTGGTAGGCGGCTGCAGTTGTGGCGGCGGTTGCAGTGCCTTGCGCGGCTGGGCAGCCCGCCGCCGTGCCTGCGGCTGCGCCTGCTGCTGGGCCGTCGGTGCAGCGCCCTGCGGAAAGCGGCGGGGCGGGGGTATGTGGTCAGAATTGACGCTGCCTGTCCTGCTGACCACTTGCCCGAATGCTGCTTCATCCACGTCAGTGTCCCTGCCCACCTGTTTGCCCAGTGCCGCGCGGCGCAGGGCGATGAAGTCACGCAGCTCCCGCCGCCGTGCCTCGTGCTCCCCCGCCCCGCCTTCGTCTGCCGACAGCGCCGGTGCTGGCGGCGCCCACCAGCCGCCGTCCCGCGGCTGGTGGCGCTGCCTCTGGGGCTGCCACATTGATTGGGTGCGGCAGCTCGCTACGCGCCCAGTCCGAGGAGAGGGCTGGACTTTACCAAAGACATGCTCAATCGGTGGCGTGCTTGCTAAGTAATTTCTGTGGATGTGTGCAGCAGAATTGGGCGTGGCGGCCTCTAACGTGAGCAACATTTTCTCTAACTGGCGCGCCAGCATGAGCCAGCTGGCTCTTCCGCCTGAAGCGCCGAAATCAACTGAAGAGCTCTGTCATCTTTTCGGCACACAGCTTCCACGATCCGTCATCCCGAGGAAGACCGAAGGCAGCCAACTGCCCGGCGCTTCACCCGCCGCTTGGGCTCACGCAGGCGCTGCGCCAAGTGAGTGACCAGCGGCTGCAGGTCAGCTCAACCGCGGCGCGCCGCAAATCATCTGCGGCCCTGCCATACCGCCACGCCGGCGCCGCACCGCCCTGCCGCTCGGCTTTGCCGCCGGCTCCTGCCGCTGCCAGACCTGCACACTCCCCGCCCCTTGGACCTGCAGACATCAACACTGACCCATGAGCAGCAGTGGACTTTATGTGGCCTCGCTGCCGCTGGGCAGCGTGGCGGGAGTGCCAATCCGGCTCCACAGTGAGTGCTGCCCGCACCTGCTGGCACCACGCTGCGAAGCTTCCCTTGTTGACCTCCCCACGTGCACCCTTTTTCCCGTGCGCCGGCACCCTGACCCACGTCTCACCCTGGACCTGCCCGCCCCTCCATTGCAGTCACCTTCCCGCTGCTGCTGGTGTTGGGCATCCTGGCTGAGGGGCTGGACTTCTTCTCCTGGGCCTCTGTGGGCTGGGCAGCGCTGATGTATGGGCCCATCCTGCTGGTCACTGTGCTCATCCACGAGCTGGGCCACGCGCTGGCAGCCAAGCGGCTGGGCGGGCAGGCGGAGGGCATCCTGCTGTGGCCGCTGGGCGGCCTCGCCTACCTGGCGCATACCAGCGGGCCCAAGGGTGCGCGCATGTGGGGATAGATTGTTGGGTGCAGGGCGGTGCCGTCGGCGGGGCGGCACATTGAGGAGGGCGGCCAGCCGGCCTGTTGGGCGGGCAATCTGCCGCCAAAAGGGCGCGCAAAAGGCCTCTTGGACCAGTCCCTCGCCCACCCACCTTGCCCTCCCCTGCCTCGTGCCTGCCCCCACCTGCAGCCGACCTGCTGATCGCGCTGGCGGGCCCGCTGACCCACATCCCCCAGTTCCTGGTCTGGTTTGCCATCCTGTTCCCGGTGTACCATGCCACCTACGACAGCTGGCACATCACCCTCAGCATCCCGCAGCCCTCGGAGCACTTTGGGCTGGCCGTGGTGGCGGGCGCCTGCCAGGTAAGCAGCTGGGAAGAGGGGGGGTATGAGCATGCCTGTGCATCCCCGAAACAGGGTGCACAGTGGGCGGCGCCTGCTCGCTCGGTTGCCGCGGCAGCCTGCCATGCCTCCAAGCCATCATGGCTGCTGCCGCTCCTGTTAGCACCCACTTTGGCTGCCCTCCCCTCTGGCTGCCAAGCGTTGCCACCCGCACCGTCACCCCTGCCCCCGACCCCCTGCAGCTCAACATTGCTCTGGCTGCCTTCAACCTCCTGCTGCCCGCCTACCCACTGGACGGCGGGCGCATCTTTGCAGACCTGCTGCTGCTGGCGGGGGTCAGCCCCGAGCGGGCCGCCAAGGCCACCGCCGGCGTAGCGACGCTCGGCGGGGCAGCCGTGATTGGGCTGGGCATCTGGTGGGCCTCGTTCCTGACAATCGCGGTTGGCATCTGGTGCGTGTGCACGTGTGGTCATGCAGGGCGTGTGTGCAGTGCGTCCAGCCGTGTGCTCCTTGTGTGTGTGTGTGTGTGTGCGCGCACGCGTGCTCATTTGTGCCGCTGCGATGCGCCACAGTGTACAGTGGGCATGCTCGCCACTAACGCATGTTCTTCTGCCGCCATCCCTGCCCCCCGTGGCCCCTCCACCGCGCACACTGCAGGATGCTCTACTCAACCGCGCAGCTCTGGGTGGCCATCCGTGCCGGCGCCGTCAGGCAGCACCCCCTGTTCAGCTACGACGCCAGCGCCAGCGGCACGGGCGGCGGCACGCAGCTGCCTGCAACGGGGGGCAGCGGGTACCGGCCCTACAGCGGCGACGGCGCCGTGTGAGCTGCCCCAAACATCGTTCTTGATAACCGCTTTTCTTGCGGGGCGCCTGTTGTAGTGTCCTTTTTGTGTCGGCACATTTTATGTTAAAACAACAGCCGCCCAACGTGTTAAGCGTTTGCTGATTGACCCATGAACCGCCACCTCTGGTGACCAGCACGCACGAACCCAACCGTGCCAGCACTCGGGCGGTCCTATGGTTGAGTCGCAACCTGGACAAAGGCAGCAGCAGGTGCAAGTATGGTGGTGTCGCGAGGATTGCCGGGCGCACGCTCCAAGTATGGTACAGACAGCGGGGCGGGGCGGGCCGTTGGCCCGCGCGCCACTTGCTTAGAGTGGTTTTAACTCACCTTGACTGCATGTTCATCCATTGAACTTATGCACCAATAAGAAAGCACAATGTGGTTCGCCTGCAACCGTTCTACGCTGCGCCTTGTGGGACCGCCGGACAAAGGTGGTCGCCGCCACCGCTGACCCGCCGCTTTCAGCACTTGTCCCTACCCGTGGCTGCCGCCGCCGCCTTATAATTGCCTACCCGTGATTCGGGGTTCGGTGTGGTGGCACGGAGCACACATACGTGTGCTCATATCAAATCAGCTGGATTTGCGTGCATGCACCGCGTGCTGAGCAGCGCAGGGGCTGGATACCCGGAGCGATCAGCCAGGAAACCCAGTTATTTCCGCCATCCCTGGCCTCTCAAGGCCACACTTACCGTTGATAACGCAACCAGCCCAGTGACACCTCTCTACTCTTCGCGTTTCTCGCCCATGCTGTCCACAACCCTCAGAACGCGGGTGGCAGCGGCTACAGGTACGCATGGGTTGTAGAGACAGGACGTGGAGGCCGTGCGAGCAACACAAAGGCTGGCAGCCGTCCCCAAGGCCGCGTCAAGTTTGGTCGCTGCTTGAAGCACACTCACACCGACGCCTCTCGCCGTCCTTGCTGGCGCAATCATGCAGGCTGCACCCACAAGAAGCAGCACGGCTTGCCCCTCGCACTAGGCCAGCCGCGGGGGCAGCGCTCTCTCTACCCTGCCCCACACTCTCGCGGCGTGCGGTGCACCGTAAGCCCGCGCTACATTGCGCACAATACATTGTGGCAGCACCTTGTGCGCGGCCCCGCCTGCTGCCGAACGCTTCTTGTGGCTGTTGGCGGCAGCTGCCGGCGGGCGCCGTAGCCCGTGACCGGTCCAAGGCGCGTAGACTCACTGCCCTCATCCTTTGTGTTCGCCTGCAGATCCATGCCCGCCTCAGCACCACGGAGGATCAGGCCAGCGTGGCCTTCAGGTACCGGGGCCTGAGCCCCCTGGCGCTTGAGCAGGTAGGACATAAGTTCACTGGCGCCGACGGTATCCACCACCCCCGCACCGGTACCGGCCCGCAGAGTCAGAGGACAGCATGAGAGGCATACAGCTTTGCCCACCACGCGCCCCTCACTTCCCTGCCTGCCCCCTGCTTTACCCCCTTCCCTCTCCTCCCCGCAGGTCTTCCGAGCGCAGCACCCAGGCCTGCTGGACGCGCTTGCCGGCACGGTCATGACGCCCGCCTCTGCCGCGCAGCTGCTTCACCACTTGGAGGCCGAGCTGCCGCCCGCGCTGACCGACGTGTGCGAAAGCGGCGACTGCGTGCTGGTGGCGCTGGCACCCGGCCTGCTGCCGCTGCTGGGTGAGCGCCTGGGAGCGGGGGACCTTGCTGACTGGACTTGCCGAAATGCCGGCAATCTGCTCGCCGCACCAAGCCCCACCGACGTGGGCCCCTTTGGAGGGGCCACACTCCTCTTGCTTCACCTTTCCCCGGGCCGCCTGGAGAACGCCTCAGCCGCCCGCTCACCGCCCCGCCGCCTCTATCCCCCTCACTCCGCTCCCCGCTGGGACGCCCCCCCTTTGTGTGCAGAGCGTGCCACCGAGTGCTGTGAGCAGGCGCTGGCGGCGGGCGCGCTGCGCGAGGCCACCACCGTCGGCAAGGCCGCGCTGAGCCTGCTGTGCCGCCTGCGCTTTGGCAGCCGCGCCTCGGCAGAGGGCTACACCGCCGTGGCCATGCGCTGCAAGCAGGCGCTCAAGGCGGCCTACGACGCCGGCGCAGACGTCAGCCAGGAGGTGCGGGGCTGCCGCTGCTGGCTGAGTGTGTAGGGGGCACGGAGCTGCCCAGGCACTCACCTTTTACCGCCCCTTCCCCTCCTTGGCCCCCGACAACGGAAGGGGCTGGGCGACCGGCGAGCCCGCCCCTGGCTGCTGTTCTCATTCACCTCACTGCCCCGCCTGTTGCCCCCCTGCCCCCCTGCCCCTGCCTCTCTCTGCCCCCCGCAGGACATTGTTGAGCTGGAGACGGCCTGCGCCCGCTCCAGCCCCTGGCTGTGGCTCACCCCCTACTTTGGGCACCGCTGCGCCTGCGCCGTCGACGACTTCATCTCCGCAGGCTGGGCCTCGGGAGAGGTGAGGGCAGGGGGGCGGGCACGCAGCATTGGGCAGGGCTGGGTGGGGCGCTGCTGTAAGCGGCCAGGGGCTGGCGGCCCTGAGCCTCTCTCTCAACTTCCCAGCGTCGTGTGTGCAGCGCTGCCGCCTCCCTCCCACCATACCCGCCCATCTCCCAGTTCATAAACATAGCATCCCCTCCTTCCTTTCCTCTGCGCAGCTGGCTGTGCGCTTCGCCGAGGCCTACTGCTCGCTGACGGGGCGCGGGCGCTACACCCAAGTGGCCTCCAAGTTTGTGCGCCTCGTGCGCGCGGCGCTGCAGCACCCGCTGAGGTGCGGGGAGGGCCGGGTGTGGGGTGTGGGGCAGGGGCCGGCCTGGGGGCACAGCAGGCTGCACGGGGCACGGGGGCAGGGGGCGGATCTGGGAGCGCATCGGGCGCCGCAGGCAGGGGATTGCTCCTTCAAAAACGGGGTTCGGGCCGGCGGGACCACGCTTGTAAGGGCACCTGGCAGTTGTTCAGGCCACCCACTGTTCCCGCCTTCTCAAGCTCTCCCCTACTTGCTGCCAAGCGTCCGACTGACCTTGCCTGCCTAGCTTGCCCCCGCCCCGCCTGCTTCCCTGCCGCAGCGCCGGCCAGCTGCGCCGCCTGCTAGCGGCCTCCAGCCGGCTGCCAGTTGAGATGTCAATCGAGCTGGAGCTGCATGCACGCTCCGAGCCGGCAGACTGCTGGTATGCCGCGCTGATGGCACGCCTGCACGACGCAGATGCAGCGCCCGCTGCGCCCACACCCGCGCGCACGCCTGTGCCCGCCCGCGCGCCGCAGCGTGCTGCGCTGCTCAACGGCGCGGTTGCTGCGGCTGCCGCAGGCATGGGGGGAGCCCTGCGTCCCGTGCCCGCGTAGGTGCCACGAGAGAACACGTAGGTGCAACGAGAGAAAACGACGGCTGCGGCCCAGAACAGTGGCCCCCGCCATCTGATGCTCTTTTGAATGCTGATGAATAACACGTGGTCGTTGCCCCACGCCTGCCACCCTTCGGCCTGCGCCCCGCCCCTGCGCCCAACCTCGTTTTCATAACGAGTCCTGCCCGCGCTGCGCCTTTGCCAGAACCTGCCGCACGCTGCCCTGCGCCTTAAAAACTTGCCCCCTTTCCCACCGAACCAAACACTCCCCAGGCACTCCAAACCCACAACCTTTTATGCTTCGCCTACCAACCAACTTTTGTGCGAGTGCCTCTCTCCCAGCGGTCTGACGGTTGAGCGCCCTGCCAACATCTGGTTTTTGTCTTCTCAATTCTGAACTCCGTCCCGCCCCCCTGACCTTTCATCCGAGCCTGGCCTGGCTGCTCCCGTCCTGTGTGCGCCATTCCAGAGCTCTGTGCCAGTCCTGACCCTGACCTTTTTGGGCCTGTTGCCGCATGCTGCCCCGCCGCCCTTTGCCCCGCGGCCAGCTGCCTGCCAACACTGCCCCCGATGTGTGCGCCCCTCGCCAGCGCTGTACTCCTCTCGCCTATTTGATTCACACCCGCCCCCTTCCACAGTCGCATTACTACCTCCCCACCAGCACTGCCACCTCCCTCCTTCCTGCTTCTCTTTCATGACCTGCCCTGCCAGCCGTCAACCCAAACGTCCCTACGGCGCCAACGCAGCGCCCCCGAGGGGATCCCCTCCGCTGCATCCTCAACCCACCATCACCATTCCCCCCATCACACAGTGTGCACGCGTGTCTGTGCGATACCGCACCCGTCCTCTTCTCACACCCTCATCACCGTCCCGTGTATCCATCAAATTCATGCAGCAGCGCCCTTTGTCCTGCCGTGTGTACTGGTTGGCGCGCAGCCGTCATTTTGCGTTTGGCCGGTCTTCCCAACGCCTTGCAATGTCACCTCAGCCAGCCTCCCCCCAGTTTCAGCCCTCTCCTCTCTTCCCTCTGAAGGTTGAGCTGCCCATCACCCAATCTTTAGCTACAGCTAGTCGCCTTGCACAACAAATTGCACCCCCAGTAGATCATGCGCTGTGGTCCTGTTCCGGACCCAACGGATGTTGAGTCGTGTTGGGTCATGTTTTCAAACGTGGTCACGTTGTGCCGTAACCCTAGAAGCGCGGCCCCTTGTAAATAACCTAGCCGCAAGCCAGCGAAAGGCGGCTGTTGTGGAGCCCGCAACCGGGTGTGCACTGTCTCACAAACCGGATGGTAGCGTGGGGCTAGCCTGCAAGGTCTTGGCAAGGCTGGCTTTGTTGTGTGAGGCCACCCTGGTCTTGTCTGCAGCCCGGTGGTGTCATCAAACAACAGAATCTGAATGCAAGCGTGGAAGAGAGTGGTGGGCGATTGCTGAGCGACATGCACACTCCGCGTGAGCTGGCGCGGTGAGGGGGGCACGCAGGACAGCGCGTGCCTGTGCTCGCCAACTGTGACGCTTCTGTGTCACTCACTTAGTTGTGATGTGCCTAACATCGTTGGCAGCATCATCCTGCCCTCTGCTGCTTGCGGCTCCCCAAAAGTGCTCCGCCAGCAGCAGCCGTCAGCGGCGGTGCTGCGGCGGTCTGGTGACTGCCCGGCTCGCCTGCTGCTGCATGTCTTGCTTAACAGTCTCACGAGGGCATGTGAGCCTCAAGGGTGCATCTAGTAGGAGGTTGATCTAAACATGCCCACAAAACATACAGCTCATGTCAACACCAACCTCTGCACCCTTGTCGACCGCCTGGCGCCACCGTGCGGTGCATGTCTTGCTGTCCCGTCGCTCAGACAGGCGCATTGCGCGCTCCCTTGCCTCCACGGAGCCCTGCATTGCCCGAGCGCCCTGCCCCCAGGCCGGCAGAAGCCCAGAGGAGCCCGCGTCTGTGTGGTAGAGCGGTGAGCTGGGGTTGCTGCGACCGCCTGGCGAGGGTGCCTTGCGATTTGGTCGCCTTCCCTATGCACAGATTTGCAGGCTAGACTGTCTGAGGGGGTGCTGGCAGCTGCTGCCGATTGGCTTTAGCCTTGCATCTCTGCTTTAGCGCATACAATCGCGCACAGTAAACTGGCGGGCCGCGGTAGCTCCGAAGTGATTGCCAGCCGCGCGGGGTTGCGCCTCTTGTGCTGTCACTATCCTTGCCGCCGCTGCTGCCGCTGCCGCCGCCTGCCCCTACGCCCGCCGTCGCTCCTGCCGGCCCATCACCCATTTGCGCCCGCCGTCCTCCTTTTTCCAGGCCAGCCAGCCGAGCTCAGCATGGTTGCCTCCAGCGGCGGCCCCGTGCTGCCTTTCCACAAGACGTTTGCTGCGTCCGCGGTTGCGGCCTGCACAGCGGAGATCCTAACGCTGCCTCTCGGTGAGTAGCTGGCTGGAATGCTGGACTGGCTGAGCTGCCTGGGATTGGCAGGCAGCAGGGTGTGGGATGGCAAGGGCAGCTGAGTGCAGCAGCAGCGGCGCGCACACGCGCGCAGGCTGTGGCAACACTGCCGTCCACCGCTGCCATCCCGCCTGCCTGTCCTGCCCTCCTCTCCCTCACCCTCCTGCAGACACTGCCAAGGTGAAGCTGCAGCTGCAGCCCAAGACCGCAGCACCCAAGTATCGGTGAGGTGCCGCCTGTGCCGATGCTTTTGGGGGAGCTTTGTTGGGCCCTGGCAAGGGTGCACTGCTGGCAGCGGGCGTGGTGCACACGTGATGCCAGTACCAACCTAGCGTGATGCACAGCCTGCGTGCAGCTGGCGGGCCCAGAGCTCGACTCCTCCCGCTGCTGTGCACAGCAGCAGCCTGCGCTCGGCAGTGCCCTGCCGCCCATTCCCATGCCTCCTGTCTCAGCACTTCTTTCTCTCACGCCGTGTCCCGCCCCGCCCTGTCCTGCCCTGCCCTGCCTGCAGGGGACTGCTGGGCACTTGCATGACTGTGGCGCGGGAGGAGGGGGCGGCAGCGCTGTGGAAGGGCCTGGCTCCAGGTGGGTGATTCAGCTGCCGCCGGCAGTGCCTGGCAGGCGGAACAAACACCTCCCACCGCACAGGCGCAGCACTGGTAGAGCAGCAGCCTTCCAAGTGTCCGCTACACAGCCTGCTTGGCCTGCCAGCCTGCTGCCCCTGTGTGCAGTGTGCACACACTGGCCCCTGCTCCTGCGCACATTTCCACTGCCGTGCCTGCACCCGCATCACACTGCCACCCCCGCCACACCTGCCGTCCTCTGCCCTGCTGATTCCCAACTCCCGCCGCCGCCCACTCTACGGTCTGCTGCGCAGGCCTGCAGCGACAGGTGGTGTACGGCGGCCTGCGCATCGGCCTGTATGAGCCGATCCGGAACGCCATGGTGAGCGGGGGACGACGCATTTCCTGGCTGCAGCCCTGCGCTTTCGAGTGGGGCGCTGTGTGTGCGTGTGTGCGTGTGTGTGTGTGTGATCGGTGTTGGGGCGCCCGAACGCGTCCCCCCCCCCCCGGTCGGCGTGCGCTTTGTGTGTGTTTGAGCCAACCCGGAACGCCGTGGTGCGTGCCAATGGGGCTGAGGTCAGTGGGGGGTACTCAGCTGGTTGGTTGGAGGCTGTATTACTTAAACCCCCTCCCCTTATGTTGGCCTCCCCTGCCCAGGTGGGCAAGGACCACGTGGGCGACGTGGGCCTGGGCAGCAACATGGCTTACCGCTTGTAAATGTGTCCTCCCTCCTTCCCCCCACCCTCACCACCTCTCCTCTCCCCCCCTTCTGTTTTCTGCCTCCCCCCACGCACCGCCCACAGGTGGGCAAGGACCATGTGGGGGATGTTGGGCTGGGCATCAAGATTGCTGCGGGCCTCACCACCGGGGCCATCGGCATCTCGGTCGCATCACCCACCGACCTGGTCAAGGTGCGCTGTGCTGCGCCCTGCTGTGCTCTTCCCTGCTGTGCTGCCTGCGCCGCGGT
Source organism: Micractinium sp. NFX-FRZ (assembly GCA_029339195.1). Classification (NCBI taxonomy): domain Eukaryota; kingdom Viridiplantae; phylum Chlorophyta; class Trebouxiophyceae; order Chlorellales; family Chlorellaceae; genus Micractinium; species Micractinium sp. NFX-FRZ. Next base: position 36,934 of record JAPTJF010000108.1, on the reverse strand, counting down.
TGCCTGACCGCTGACCTGGTCCATGTGTGTGCTGCGCTGTGCTGTGCCGTGTAGTGTGCCGTCATGAGACGCATGTGTGTGTGGCTTGTGCTGTGCCGTGATCTGGGGCACAGCTCTGCACGTGCGTGCATGCCGCCCAACCAACCAGCACACTGGCGGGAGGCCGGCAGTGAGTCTTCCCTTCATGCCTCCTCTTTGCCCCACCTTCAAGCTGGCTCTCTGCCTTCCACCTGTGGCCCTGGCCCCTTGCCTGGTTCGCCTTGCTTGGTTCCCTAAACCCTAAACCCACCCTGTCTGCAGGTGCGCATGCAAGCGGCGGGGCGCCTGCCCGACGGCCACCCCCGCAAGTACACCTCCTCCCTGGCCGCCTACCGCACCATCATCTCGACCGAGGGCGTGGGCGCGCTGTGGACGGGCCTGGGCCCCAACATTGCGCGCAACGCCATCATCAACGCTGCTGAGCTGGCGAGCTACGACCAGATCAAGGAGAGCCTGCTCAAGTGAGTGGGGAGAGGGACCCAAAACTACGAAGGAGGTGGAGGAAGGCTCTCCTCTGAGGAGGGCCCTGAGGAGGAGGGCCCCTGAGGGGTCCGGGTGAGGTGGTGTTTCCTGTTTGCAAGTGCTGGCTGTTTGCATGTGCACCGTACCCTTGTGCAGGAGCGGCGTGCTCTGGGATGAGGCAGCACTACCGCATTGCCTCACTGTACCGCCCCCTCCCCCCCCCCCCCTCTCGATGTTGTGTGTAATGCCACATCACTTCCTGCCTGGGCGCCTCCCAAAGTCAGTGTTCCACACTTTATGTTCCCGCACCGCCCCCCCCCCCTGCAGGAGCGGCTTGATGCAGGACAACGTGTACTGCCACATCACCTCTGGCCTGGGCGCCGGCCTGTTTGCCGTCATCTGCGGTTCTCCCGTGGACGTCGTCAAGTCGCGCATGATGAGTGAGCCTCCCATGCTCATATTGTTTGAACGCCCTTGAAATTGGGTTGGTGGAGAGACTGGAGGGGTTGGCTGGGCCAGGGGAGGCAGCCAATGTACACCCTTGTCACGTCACATCATTACGGTTGAGGTGCAGGGGCCTTGCTTATATGTCTGCGCCCTCTCGCCCGCCTTCCTGCCTGCGCGCTCGCCCGTGCACCCTACTGCTGGGCCCCGCCTTGCCTCCCTGCCTCCCTGCCTGCACCCGCCAGCGCTGCGTGCCACTCTGCATGGGGTGAACTCTCCACATGAGCCCCGTGCTTTACCAGCACGCGACAGCAAGCGCCAGCACCACGCGCGCACACACCCCGGCTGCCGGGCCTCGCTTGGTCGCCCGGCAGCCGTCGTGCGCCGCGTTGCACATCCCCCCCTCCTGTCTGCACACCCATACACACACACGCCTCTCCGCCGTCGCCCGGCCATGCATGCCGTGGCCCTCTCCCTCCCGCCGCCTTCCCTCCATGCCTTTTACCGCGCTTTGCTCGATGCTTGGCGTTTCACCCACCTCCGCCCTGCCCTGCGGCTTCCCGCCTCGCCCTGGCCCCACCCTGCACCTCCGGGCGCCGACGCAACCCCGTGCTCTGCATACTTGATGCTTTCGCAAGCACCTTCAAGGCTGCACCCGTCTCCTTGCTGTTTATTTGGTGTCCCGCCGGCAGCCCTTCACTCTTCGCCACCTTGCCCTGCCCTGCACCTGCCCTGCCCTGCGCTGCAGGCGCCGCCCCCGGCACCTACTCTGGCGTGCTCGACGCGTTTGTCAAGACCGCCAAGGCCGACGGCCCGCTGGCCTTCTACAACGGCTTCTCCTCCAACTTTGCACGCCTGGGCGCCTGGAAGTGAGTGCATGCCGTAGGCTCTGTCCTGCTTTTGCGGCAGCACAGGGAAAACTGCTGGAAGAGGGTGCACGCCTGATGCCGTGGGGCTGGTGGCCTCTTGTGTGGTGTTGGGGTAGCACAGGGGGTGGCAACGCCCTGTGGCCAGTCCACATACAAACACCTGTTTTGGCGGGCTCCCACCCCCGCAGCACCGCCATGTTCCCTGCGCCAGCATAGCTGTGGTACTGCTGTGGCGATCGCGCCGCTTCAAGTGACGCAACATGTGACCCTCATCTCATCTGATCCTGGCTCCTCCTGCTCACACCATGCCCCTTCACCTCCCCCACACCCTGCAGCACCATCATGTTCCTGGTGCTGGAGCAGACCAAGCGCGCGCTGGCGTGAGCAGCCTCTCACCCCGGCATGAGCAGCCTCTCACCTTGGCGTGAGCAGCCTCTCACCCAATGGCATGAGCAGCCCTGGCATGAGCAGCCTACGCCCTGGCGTGACAGCCTTGACTGGTGAATACTAGAGTCGACGTGCCAGCCGCCCGCCAGCCAGCCCGCAGCTGCGTCTGCCAACGCCCCCTCCGCAGCGCCTGCCTGGTGACAGCGCCTGAATTGGGCACCGCACAGCCTGAGGCGGTGTTACACCCGACTTCGGGCATACGGACGCCAGTTGCCGCTGGCTCTCGTCCGCCAGTTGGCCCCACTAGAAACGAACCCGATCACCGTGCCGGTTCCATTCCTGAGCCTCAGAACTTACCCCCCCCCCACACACACATTCAACCTTGCCTTCACCTTGTACCCTGCCGCACTGTATGCCCTCCCCCTGCCAACTCTCCCGCTCTCCAATCGCTGCATTCCGTGCCGCGCCCACCCTGGCAGCATGACCTGCTGTGTTGCCGGCGGCCCGCCCTGCTCTTCCCTCAGCCTGAGCTTGCTTCTCCTGCTCTTCAAGCACCTGTCTTGCCCGTAATCTCATGGGCCCCGTCTTGCTGCTGACCGCCACACTGAGCGGAGATGTAGTTGGCCCCAAGCTGTCAACATGAGCATGGGTCTGCACACCGAGAGAGCTGGGAATCGGGGGCGGCTGACAGCTGGGCCCAGACCCCCTGGCAGGAGAGCTCCACTAAGCAGAAACTCTCAGGCACAGCCCATCTCCCAACGGCAGCACAGGCGCCACTGCTGGCAGCTCTGCTGGCCAGCGCTTCATTTGTGCTGGGCCGGGCCCCTCCTGCCTCCCGACACAGCGCTGCAACCAGAGCTGAGCCCTGCTCCCCGCTTGCCGTCTCCCTCCCCAGTTTCTCCTCCTGCCTCCTATCCTATGGGCGCAGCGGCAGTAGCAGCGCCATGCCACTCAAGCTGTCACCAGCTGCCGACCAAGTGAGAAGGGGGGTGCATTACACGTGCGGCGCCACAGGCGAGGCTGCATGCCGGCTGCGCCTAGTCAGCACGCCGGCATCGCCGTCGCCGTCAAGCCGCGCATGCCGCACCGGTGGGGAGGCATGCTGCTGTGGCGCCAGGCCGGGGCAGCGCTCAGTCGAACAGGGAGAAGCCCATGTCCTGCAAGAGGAGGTGGTGAAGAGGTGGGTGATCAAAAGGCAGCAAAATCGAGCAAGGGACGGACTGGTACGGTGCTCCCAAGCATGCAAGCGCACATGGCATGCATGCGTTCATAAAGCCGGTGCTTGCCACGCAGCAGCGGGATGCCCGCAGCGACGCGCACAGTTGTCCCAACCAACGGCTGCCACATTCAACTCAATTTGATAGCTCAAGTGCGCGGTGCGTGCCCCAAATGCCTCTACCGCATGCGGCAAAGCCACGCCTGGCCCCCCCGCCCCCCTGTGCGCCGCCCACCCACCTCGTCCTCCTCCTCCTCAACCTTCTCCTCCTTCTTCTCCTCCGCGGCGGCGGCAGCGCCACCGGCGGCGGGGGCAGCAGCGGCCGCGGGGGCACCGCCACCTGCAGCAGCAGCAGCGACGAAGCAGCGCAGGGGGGGCGGCAGCAGGCGGGCGGTGAGGCAAGTGCAAGCTTCCTGGCGTGTGCTAGTGGCCGCGGCTCCCAGGACTGGCGTCCTCTACTGGCACACAACACAGATGGCTGATTTGTCTGCACGCAGCACTTTCCAAAGCTGCTCCTGGCATGATGCCTTGATCCGGCCCAATGCACGCTGCCCGCCGCCTCTCGCTGCCGCCGCCGCCGCCCGGGCGGCGGCACTCCATGTCAGGCAGCATGCGCGGCCAGCAGCGCTCACCAGCGCCCACGTTGACGATGAAGTCCTCCACACCCTTCTTCTCCACCAGCTTGGCGAAGAGGCCGGGCCAGTAGGGCTCCACCTCGATGCCAGCGGCCTTGGTCAGGGTGGTGATGTTCTCGGCCTGCAGCAGTGCATGGCAAAGCTTCAGGTGCCCGCTGGAGGACCCTGGGCTGGCTGTGAGCCAGCCGCCGCCGCCCACTGCTGGCATGCTCCGCGCATGCTCTCCTGCGGCCCTGCCCGGGCCTCCCCGCTCACAGTGATCTCCACGCCGTCATCGTGCAGCGCCAGGATGGCGTAAACGCACGCGAGCTCGGACTTGCTCATGGTGGGCTGGGTCCTGACTTGAAGGGTGAGAGTTTAACCCGGTAGGGCCCAACAAGTAACAGGCTGCAAAGGAGGGGCGCCGCAGGCGTGCAAGCGGCTCTTGTGGAGCTCTCCTGCCACGCAGACCCAGGCCTCGTGGCAGTGCTCGTCTGCTACTGCCTGGGGCCTCATCGGCATTGGGGACATCGCCATTGGGACATGCAGCAGCGGTGTTGGGCTTGCGGCACGCTGTGTGTCCGGCCGGAGGGCACGGCGCTGTTCAAGGTGCTGGCCAGTTTGAGCGCGCAGGCTGATCCATGCGACAGCCTGAATTGTACAGCTGCTGCGATTGAAATAACTCACGGGCGTTTGGGCGAGTTGCGACATTGCTTGGGGCGCTGGCGCCGCTGCCAGTGCCTGGCGGCGCCGCGGCGGCGCTTGCCTCGCCTTTTTGCAGCTATTATCACGTGTCCTCATTCATTCCCACACTGCTCCGCAGTGCGGCTGGTGTGCGGCAGTCAATGCAGAGTATGCTGAGGGCACTGCCCCCACGACGGCTGACCCGGGCGCGCCGCGCCTGCAATTGAGCGGGGTGCGTGGGCGGGTGGGAGGCTGGGGCAGTGCCGCATTCTGGTCCCTCTCCTGGTACTCCCAGGGGCAAGCAGGCAGTTGGGCTTCTTCTCCTCCACCACAGCAGCGGCGTGCTGCTTGAACAATGCGCAGGCCCTCAATGGTGCGCAAGCAAATGTAGGCACCCTCAGGATTTAGATGCTTCCCCTCCACCTCCCACCAAGCCTCCACCCTCCCAGCCCCTTCCTGGACTCCCAGCCAGCAATGCCATCCAATTGTTTTACCGGGCCGCTCGATCCCAGTAGCACATACTTACAGCCAACCCATTGCCTTTGCGTAACGCCTCCCCCCGCCCTGCAGCCGCGGCGCTGCCAGCGGCCCCCGCTGCCGGTGGTGGCAGGCAGGACGCTGGCGACGGCAGTGCTGGTCATTGTGGGATCAGTCTTTGTGGTTGGAGTGGGCCTGGTGCAGCCTGCGCTGTTTGGGCCGGCGCAGGCCACCTTCCTGCACCTGCCGCTGGCAGTGCTGCTCGTCTTCAACATCCTTTTGTGAGTTGGGCGCCTGCCAGCCGGCCACAGCGTGGCAGCTTGGCTGTGGCAGGGGAGGTTATAGCAGCGGGCGGGCAGGATACGTGCAGAGGCTGGCCAGGCGGCAGGGCGGCTGGGCGGAGGCAGCTGCGAGCTGTGCTCAGCAGCTGCTCTACCGGCGCCGCCACTGAAACGGGGCTGCTGCTCACCCTGCTGCTCCTCGCTCGCCCAGCCTCTCCCTCCCCCTCTCAATGCCCAAAGCTGGCCAGCTCCCCTGCCCACTCCCACCCTTCCCCCTGCCCACCCCATCCCACCGCAGCAACTATGCCGCCTGCATCCTGCGCCCCGCCGGCTCCGTGCCGTCCCACCTGCGCCGCACCGCCGTCGACGCAGCCACGGGGCGCGTGCACCGGGGCGGCCTGGACGGCTGCCACTACTGCCAGCGCTGCGCCTACTACAAGCCCCCCGCAGCCCACCACTGCACCGCCTGCGGCAGCTGTGTCTTGGAACTTGACCACCACTGCATGTGGGTGGGCTGAGGGCTAGGTGGGCTGGCTGGGCAGGACTGCCGAGGGCGGGCTGGGTGGGAGCTGAAGAGGTTTGGGGTGGCAGGGTGGGACCACCATTGCATGCAGGGCTGAGCGGCGGGCAGGGACCCGGGTCCTGTCAGGGTGAGCTGAGGGGTGGGGTGGGCGGGGACTGTAGAGGGGATGGCGGGGCAGGGAAGGGGTGTGGGCACAACTTCTGGGATCGCCTTGCCGCTCTGGCGCCAGGGCCCGCCCTGCTCTTCCACCTCTCTTCCAGAACCCTCCTGCCCTCCCACCGCCCCCCGCTGCCTGGTGCAGGTACATCAACAACTGTGCCGGTGCCGACAACCTGCGCAACTTCTTCCTCCTTCTGATCTACTTGATGGCTGCCGTGGCTTACGGGCTCGCCTTGGGCCTGGCCCTCGGGTGGCGGGAGTGGGGCGCGGTCGTGGCGCACACACGACGCGTGCTGCAGGTGCGCTGCTGCTGCCGCCTCAGGAGCAAGGGCGGCGGCAGGCAGCATCTGCGGGGGGGATCATGGCGCGTGTGTGTCCTGGCGTCTGTTGTTGAGGGAGGATTTCAGGGGCGGGGGTGCGCTTGTGTGCAGCCCCGCTGAGCGTCAGGGAGCAGGTGCACAGCAGGCGGCACCTTGCTTGTGGTCTTTCAAAAGCTCACTGGTAGCACCTTGCGGCCCCCTGATCCCGTGCTTGTGCCGCGGCGCAGCTAGCTAGGTAGCACGCCAAGGCAGGCGCCACCTGCGCCGACACCCCGCTTCCCTGGGAGTGGGCTTGCACTCACTCTCGCTCACCCGCCCACTGTGCTGCGCAGCGCACCGGCGGCATGCACCTCGTGCTGCGCCTGCTCACCTTCTCCGCCAACTGGCTGCTCTCTGCCCCGCGCTGGCTCGCTGGGTGGGCATACTTCACAATGGGTGAGTCGACAGAACGTGGGGCGCACACCAAACACACTGTTTTCCTGACAGGTGGCCAAAATCAATCCGTTGCGTTGTCGGGCATGCTTCCCTGTTGTTGCGTCCATCCTGCCCGCTGCGCTGTGCGTGTGTCGAGTGCTCCCGTGCATGAGCCCTGAAAGAGATGCCACGTGGTGCCACGTGCCCACCAGCACTCCAGCATGCGCTCGCCTTTACCCCAGCCTGCTCTGCTGGATCCCCTCCTGCTCCCACCCACGCCAGCCCCGTCCCCCGCAGTGTGCTGGGACACCCTGCTCGGGGTGGGCATGCTGCAGTATCCCGGCACCCAACCCATGACCTCTGTCTTGCCTGTGCGACTTGCCACTGATCCCAAGCACCCCTGCCCTGCCCTGTCCCCCCGCAGTGTGCTGGGCCACCCTGCTCGGGGTGGGCATGCTGCTTGCACGCCAGCTGCGCCTGCTCCTGCGGGGGCAGAGCTACCTGGATGTGCTGAGAGCCCGGCGGCAGAGCGCGCCGGCACAGCATGTGCAGCAGCATGCACAGCATGCGCAGCAGCAACAGCAGCAGCTCACGGCTGTCAGGCTGCCAGAGGCAGCGGTGGTGGGCTCCGTGGGAGGGCCGGCCCACCCTGCAGCGCTGGCGCAGGCAGAAGGGGCAGCAGCGGCGGCTGGCGAGGGCGGCGCGCCGCAGGCAGCGGGGCAGGCAGAGGCAGAGCCTCCGGGAGCAGCATGCAGGACGGCAGCGATGCAGAGGCTGCGCAGTGTGTTTGGTGGGGGCCACCCGCTCACCTGGCTGCTGCCCGCGTGGGATGTGCGCCCAGCGGTCGACAAGCGGGCAAAGGTGCACTGAACCGACTGGCTTCCCAGGGGTGTGTGTAACACTGTAACAATGTGTCTACGGGCATACGCAGGGTTGGTGGTGGGGCGCACGTGGCGGCTGCCCACCTGGGGCCCGCGCACGCAGCGCACGCGGCGGACAGCGGGCGGGCACAGGCGCGCTGATGTGGCACGGAGCATGCTGATAGGAAAGCTCTGTAACCAGGAACATGTGGGACGTGCAGTCAAGAGCCAAGGCTTTGGCAGATTGCAGGTGTGACCTTGTGTGGGTGTGAAGGCTTGCGTGCATGCTTATGTGTCCGGTGCCGGCTGGGCCTGAGGACCGCAGCGGCCCCAGGGCGGGCATGGCCCCGGTCTTGGCAGCGGCTCCCCACACACACATGATCCCTGGGGTGCCCAGCACACTCTGGTTGGCTCCGGGGCGAGTGCCAGTGGCGAGAAGAGACCTGTGCCAGTTGAGTGAAGGGTGAGAAGTGGGGGCACAGCACGCCACAGGGAGGCTGCTGGAAGGGCACTGGTGGGCCTGCTTTGACCATAGGCAACATCAAGGGAAATGGAGGTGACGCATGGGAATGGACGCCAGAGGAGGGGCGAACCGGCACGGGACGGGGAACCGGAACGGTGTGGGAGAACTCTGGCAGCTAATTGACTAAGCCTTAGTAGGGGTGACTCAGGTGACTGTACCCCGCCAGGCTGGGTGAAGGGTGGAATGGCCATTGAGGGAATTCAGGGCGCTTGGACCATCCAGGGGGCAGTTGGTAATTGCGATTGACAGTCAGAGGGGGCAGGGGCGCGCCTGGTCGCACCAGGGGGGTAAAGCGGGGGAGGCAGGGTGTCAGCCAGTGGTACCGGCGGACGCCAGCCAAGCGCACCGGCGGCGCCGGGCACCGCCCCGGGCCTCTGGCGCCTGCCGCCTGCCTGGCTGCCCCCAGCAATTGGCTTAAATCGCCACTGTATGCTGTCAGGAATGCTTGAACCCGCACGTTCCCTGCAGTAAGAGGAGGGAGAGGTTATGCTGACATCAGTGCTGGCCCAGTGCTTTCCAGCCCGCCGGGTGGAAAGGAGGCCACTCAGATCGCATATCTCCCGCCTCGCTCCTGCGGTTGCAGCTTTCCGTCTTGCGCTCGGGCCCCTGCCAAGCGTCTCGTGTCCTTCTGGCAGCCGGCTGCCCTGCAAGTGAGTGTCCGTTTGGTCGTGTCGAAACAGGGCAGGACCGTTGCCCGCCGCTGGTACCTGCTCTGCCCTGCTGCCATGCCTTCGGAATGCCCCACAAACGAGGTTTCGGCGCTCTCTGCCCTCTGTAGGCACCCAGCCGCGTTCCGAGCGTACCAATCCCACCATGAGCGGCACAACGCTCACTCCGAGCGACTGGACCCGAGTGGTGCTCGTTGCGGGCGTGGGCACCATTCTGGAGTGGGTGAGCACCGGCCGCTCACAGGGGGGCATGACAGGTGTTAGTCACCGGAAATGCAGTGTCAGCAATTCCCTCCGGTGGGCGGTGCCCCTTGGTCATGCCTGCCAGGGTGCTTGCAAGCTGCGCGGGGCCTGTATACGGAACTCAGGGGCCTTGCGGCTGCCTGCTGCAGCCAACCCGCCGCACGCCGCCAACACGCCGCGTGCCACCAACCCGCCGCGCCGCCGCGCGCGCCGCTGCCCTTTCTCAATTAATTCCAGTGTCTCGGCCCCATCCGGTGCCCCTTGACCACCTCATGCCCCTCAACCTCCCCGGCAGCGCCGGCGAGGATCCACAAAGAATGGCCGACAATGGCCTCTCACCCGCTCTCCCTGCCCCCTCTCTTTGTGCAGTTCGATTTTTACATTTATGCACAGCTCACAAGCACCCTCAAGAAGGTACGTGAGCGTGGAATGGCGCGCCCCCCAAACTTGTGTGCGCTGGTTGGAGTGCTGGTCACATGCATGCGACCGCGTGCGCGCTTCCCTCTGTGCCCTGTATTTACCTTGTTCCTTCCCGCTCCCCGCCACCGCAGGTGTTCTTCCCCAAGACCAACCCCACCGCCCAGACACTGGTGAGCATTCAAATCGGGGAGAGAGGGCTACCGGGGTGCACCGGCCGCCGCGTTGGCAGTGGCTGACTTGAGGGAACCAGGCGGGGGCTTCCAAGCCCGGCGTGCACTGGAGCCCGCCCCTCTGGGACACCACCCCGCCCTGCCCCTACAACCCCCGCCTGCCCGCTGCACCTACTCCCACCCCCGCTCACTGCCTCTCCGTCACCCGCCGCCTCCCCTCCCGCCCGCAGCTGTGGTGGGCCGTCTATGCCGTGGGCTTTGTCGTGCGCCCGCTGGGCGCCATCATCTTTGGGCACATTGGTGACACCTGGGGGCGCAACACCACGCTGCGCATTGCCATCGTCTTCATGGCGGTGAGTGCAGAGCGCAGCTGACGTGGCCGGTGCCTTGCGTCGGTGCCTTGCGCCGCCGCCAAGTGCGTGCCGTGCCCTGACACACCCCTGCCTGTTCTCTTCCGCCCTTGCCCCCGCCCGCCCGCCCGCCTGCCTTCACGCCCTGCCCCTCATCCCCCCTTCCCCCTTCCCCACCCCCTCAGATCCCTACCGTCGTGATTGGCTGCCTCCCCACCTACAACACCGGTAGCTACCACGCCGGCCTTGCCGCCCCCGTGCTGCTCACCATCATGCGCCTGCTCCAGGTGTGTGATGGCCAGGCCGCCCCGTCAGCTGTGACAGCTGCTTGGGGCGTGGCGACGGGCCGCCAGCACCCAGCACTGTCTTGCGCAGCACTGCCTGCAACTGGCTGGCAAGCTAGTGGGCGCTGCCTGCCTGCTTTGCGCTGCCTGCTGTGCGCCACCTTCCCCCCTTCTTGGGTGCCATATCACTCCCTCCTCCCCCTTCCCTCCCACCCCGCAGGGCCTGGCCATGGGTGGCGAGTTTGGCCCCGCCATCATTTACATTTCGGAGCTCGCCCCCGTGAACAAGCGCGGCCGCCTGGTGGCATGCCTGCAGATGACTGTCAACATCGGCATGTGAGGCGGGGCTGGGGGGCAGGAAGTGTCTGCTCCGGCTGTGCTGCCGCCCTGCCTCGACTTGGCAGCCTCAATGTTCATCCTCGTGCTTCATCGCACATGGCCAGCCGTAGTGTTTGGGCGCGTTCTTCCCAGCCTCGCGTGCTTATACCAATGCGTGCACACCCCGCCCTGAGCCCTTCCTCCTTGCCTGCTCTTCTGCCCCCGCAGGATCCTGGCCACCCTGCTCGTCATGCTGCTCGAGAACACCGTCAGCGAGTGTGAGCACCCTCCTGCCTCCCGACAAGCAGCCCTGCTTCTGTCCATTTGTCGAACACACTGCCAGCTGACGCGGCAGCACGCCTAGCGCGCCCTGCCACCCCACGCCTGGGCCCCCATGCTCACCCTTCCCCCCCTCCTCCCTGCTCCCTCCCCGCCCCCTGCAGACAACATGATGGTGTGGGGCTGGCGCATCCCCTTCCTGCTGGCCTTCGGCACCGCCATCCTGGGCTTCTACCTGCGCCAGGGCCTGCCCGAGCCCAAGGCCTTCCTGCGCGCCGCACGCAACGAGAAGGAGCTGGAGGCCAAGAACGCCATGGCCGACGGCACCGCCGCCCCCGAGGGCGCCGACGTCGCCATGCACACCGCCCCCTCCTCCAAGAGGTGAGGCCGTGGCGGGGTGGAGGCAGAGGCAGCAAGGGGAGCAAGCGGGGTGCATGCATGCACGCATCACCCCGCAGGCTGGGACCTGCACACCTGCACGACTGCTGCGCCACCCCGCCGTCTTCATTTTTGCAGCCTCCCTCCGTGCCCGCCTCACCCTCCTCTCCCCTGCCCCCCACCTTCCCATCTTCCCCTGCCCCCTGCGCAGCCTGGCCAAGGATGATGCCTCCACCCCCCCACCTCACCTCACCTCCTCTCCCGTGCCCCCCCATCTCCCTACCTCCCCTGCCCCCTGCGCAGCCTGTCCAAGGACGACGCCTCCACCATTGACGACGCCGAGAGCGTTCAGGAGGTTGCCTACGAGGCCCCCGAGGAGAAGGGCGCCCTGACCTCCCTGCACGGCCACCACAAGTCGAAGCTCCCCATCCTGCGCCTGCTGCGCAACAACTGGGCCGGCCTCATCACACACGTCCTCTACATGGCCTGGTGAGGCGGGGCAGAGTGGGGCGGCGGCGCAGCGGGTGGGCGGGCGGTTGCGGGTGGTACTGTCGGCCTTCCCAGCACACCCCAAGCACGGCGGGAAGCTTGCTTGCCACTTGCATCCGTGCTAGTAGTCTGAAACCCTGCCACCATCATGCCTCCCACTCTCTTTCAGGGTGTCTGCCGGTTTCTACGCCGCCGCCACCTGGCTGCCCGCTCAGCTGCGCGACGCCGCTCTGGGTGACAACAAGCTCCAGCCCATCCTCTCCCAGGGCATTGTCATGTGAGCTGCATAATCTTAGGCATTAGGCATTGGGGGCAGGATGTGGGGGGCCAGCGCCGGTGTGAGCTGGAAGACCCACCCACATGTGCCGCCAGGGCATTGGCATGTGAGGTCCCACCTCCAGCCTTGTCCCCCACGTTGCTTGCCGCCCCCGCTGGCCAGCTGCCTCCTGCGTGTTCCCCCCTGCGGGGTCCCGAACACCCACCTAGCCATACCAAGCCATACTGCTCACCTCCCCCTTCCTCACCCTGCCCTGCCCTCTTTGCCCCCCACCCCCCTGCCCCCCACTGCAGCATTTCCATGCTCTCGAACGCCTGCGGCCTGTACCTGTGCGGCCACATGTTTGACAAGGGCGTGCGTGCCCTGCTCATCAACTCCGTTGTCACCGTGCTGGGCGTGGGCGTGGGCTTTGGCACCTTCCGCGGCGTGTGGGACAACGCAAGTGCCACGAGCGTCAACGTCACCGCCTGCTGGTTCCTCATGCCCCTGTTCCAGGTGAGCTCCGGGGGCCGGCATGGGCAGGCACAGCATGTTGTGGGTTGTGCGTCTCCTGTGCACGCAGCGGAGTGCATGGCTCTGGACAAGAACCCCCTGCCGCCTGCACAGGCACCCTGCTGCTCCGCACCCACACGAGGGTGTATGATCAGCCCGTCTAATCAGTAAGTCGTCCTTGCTACACCCGCAGGGTGTTGTGGGCGTGGCCATGGCCTCTGTGGCGCTGCCCGCCACCCGCATCTATGCCCCGCTGGAGCGAACCACGGGCTTCTCCTTTGGCTACAACTGCGGTGAGTGCAAGGGGCCGGGAAGCCTGTTTCTCCGGAACATGTGGAGGCAGAACGCAGGCAGGCAAATGCACTTGAGAGAGGTTCGTGCGCAACCAGAGCTGTTGTCGACCGGTGCTGACCGCTGCCGTCACCACGGTTTATGTGCCCCACCGCGTTGTGCCTCAGGTTATGGCGTCATCGGCGGCCTGACCCCCTTTGCCGTGTCTGCCATCATCGACGACATGTCACCCAGCATGAAGGTGGGTGTTGCATTGGGGGCTGCTGTGGTGTTGCATTCACAACATGGCTGCAGTGGGTGGATGGGTGCCTTTGGCTGTCTGCACATCGGTGCGACGAGGGCGCAGCGCCCACCAAAGGCAGTTCCCGCATGCCCCACAACCCTTGCCACTTCTCACCTCTGCGCCGGCCCCTCTTCTGCCCACCCCGCAGGCCTTTGCCCCCTGCTTCTGGATGCTTGCCCTGGGCGGTGCCACCTTCCTGGGTTGCTTCCTCATGCGCCTGTACGCGCCCCGCCTCAACAAGCCTTTTGTGGGCCGCATCGAGTAGAGGTGCTGCTGCTCCCGTGCCCCTCATGGGCCGCTCCCTTGGAGCTTCATCATTTAAGCGCGCCACGGTGTGCCACGGCGCCACAAGGCGCGTGCCTGAAGGCGCGCCCTGGCGCTGCCACGCCTGCCCGGTGACCCTCTTTGTATGCAAAACCCCCAGGACTCTCCCATGCTGCGGCGGTGACTTGACCCTTGTGGTGAGCGCCGCCCGCCTGCCCGCCCCCCAACCCCCTGCCACCCCCACAACTCCCCGCACCCAAAACCCAACGCCTGATTGTGCCCAATTGTGCCACGCTCGAGGCGATTCAGCACTAGTAAATCCCAAAGTTTTGACATCCCTTTTTGCGTCCGTTTTTTCCCATAGGGTTTTGCCGGCCCCCCTCGGCGCTCGCCACGGTTTGCCCCGCATCCTGCCAAAGATCCGATTGCCAGCTATCCCTCCCCCGCACTACCTTTCTTCCCGTCGCCTTTTCCCCCGTTTCTGCCGACCTCGGTCGTTTCACCCCCCCCCCTCCGCCCTCCGCCCTTCAGCCCACCCCTGGGGCGCGCTCACCGCGCCCCGCCTTTCGTCTCCCCTGCCCTCTCCTGTCCTGCCCCTCTGAGAATGTCTGACCTGCCGCCACGGCCCGGCGGGGCGCTTTTCCCCGTCGCCCCGCCGCTGATCCGGTCTTGCCCCAACCTGTGCACACACACACATGCACACACTGTGCCCACCCGCCCACTCCAAGCACCCCCGCCACCCCCACCCAGCCACCCCATGACCCACCCTTGGCAGAGCGTCAATGCTCCTGTTGCACCACCCCACAGTCCTACAGTCGCACTAAAAGGTACACACCCTCTCTGCTCTTTTTCCAGGCCATCTTTTCGGCAGCCTCCAGCTGCCAGCGCCCATGTAAATCCTCCTCCATTGGTTTGGCTGGCCAAGCCCTTGCAGCTTTTAAGGGGAGAGAGCCACTGCACGCATCCAGGTGGTGCCGTCGCTGCTGGCGCCCCGCGGTGCCTTGTCAACTGTTCTTGCGTGCCAAGTGTGTGGTTTGGGGAGCGTGCGCAGTCGGGACGTTACAAGCAGAGGCGGGCACGGCTCGTGCTCGGGGATGGGGGGGCACGCGGGTTGAGGAAAGAGGTCTGTGCACGGGCAACACCAAAGGGGACAAACAGAGGCATGCCTCTCAAGCGCTTGCTGCTGGCTCAAGCTCTTGCTTGCCGAGTCTCGTCGGGGTGGTTGAGACGGGGGGAGAGACAGGCAAGGAGGGAGAGGGGTGCCCATCGCTCTCCACCCAGCTCCCACCGCTCTGTGTGGAACGGCTGGTGGTCGTTGACATCAAGAGAGGCGCACAGAGATAGCCCAGGTGGTGTACACCTCGTACTGCCCGCTCACAACCATGCCTGCGGCAAGGCAGCCAGGAAGGGAGGCATGCGTGAATGGCAGCGCTGGCAACCCGGCCGGCAGCAGAGGAGTGAGGCACGGAAGGCAGGCGGGGGAGTGTGCAGGATGGCTCGCGGGGCGCTGCTGCAGCGATGGTGTTTCTTGTGCAGGGCGTGGCGCCAAAACAGGAGCGGTTCCAGGCTGCATTCCACCGGCCATGCAGCACGGCATGCGCAGCAACCAGTGCGCACTGCCAGCTGCCGCGGCACTGTTCCTGCAGCGGGCGGGCTGGTGGCGGGGGCCGGCTGGGTGGGGTGGGGCACACATCTCTCACCGATGGTGTGAGTCTTGGCTGAGCCCCAGCACGAGTAGGCAACCTTAGCCTGGCCCATCATACCATCGGGGCCCGCCTGCAGCAGCAGCCACCAACAAAGCAATCATTTTCAAGGCCATGCAAGCCTAATTGGCTCCAGCAAGCAGCGTAGGCAACCGTGGTCTGGCCCATCGGGGTCCCTGCTTGCGGGAGCAGCCAGAGGGGGCAGGGCAGGTGGGCGGGATGAAGAGGAAGCGCGGGCGGCGCGGCGGATGAGCAGCATGGGGATTCACGCGTGGGCGAGAGCAGGTGCCTTGGCATTGCACACAGCCGCCGGCCAGTGCCCCGGCGCGCTGACAGTGCAACAGTGGTGTGCAGGCAGCGCGCAGACGGTGCGCAGGCAGTGGTGGCTTGCAGGCAGCATGCTGGCCAGCCATGGGCTGACTGAGTGTTCAGCCATGCACAGGTCAGGTGCAAAGGTCACAGCAGCAAGCTGCCCCTACTGCTGCTGCCTGCCTGCTGCAGTGCTGCAGTGCTTCATTGCATCACGATCATAATGAGCAGGGTGCTGGTGCAACTGTGCATTTGTGAGGTTATGCAATCCAGGCCTGCTGATGACTTGCCTGGTCCAAGATGCAACCGGACACGGAGCTGGTCTGGACCTTCATTGATGTAAAACCCAGGGTGCAGTAACGCAGCCCGGCCTTGCGGAAGATGGGCTGCATGGCCTGCACAAGGAAGGGCAGGGGTGGGGCGGGGGCGGGGGCATCAGCGCCTGGCATGGTGGTGGTGGGCAGGCAAAATGGGGAGTGCTACCGCACCTCCTGCCTGCCTGCCCGCCCGCACCGGCAAGCAAGCCTTCCCAACCCAACCTGCTGCCATGAAATCCACTCCTGCAACGGCACCCACATGCATGCACACTTCCCTTGCACCCATGCCCCTGCCCACCTCCCCGTCCTTCCACACAACAGTGCGGCCCCACCTACCAGACCCAAACACCCCACAGTGTGCGACATCACAGGTGTTTTGGACCAACAAGCGGACCCTGCCCACCTCTTGGTTCTTCAACGCCAGCTTGAGCAGGTGTGACACAATGGATGTGCGCTCAGCAGCCCGAGCACGGCGGAAACCGGCGGGGCACGCAAGGGGCTGGAGCAGGCGCCAGTTGCGGGTGACCGTTGTGCTGCGTGGAGGGCACGGGAGGGAAGGAGGGGAACAGGAAGCAGGGAGGCGTGGAGTGGGGCGACGATTCATGGCTCAGGGGTGCAGCTGCGGCCTATACACGGCACACAGCCGCGGCACGCGGTGCAGCCTGGACGGTGGCAGGGCAGAAGGCTGCGCAGGCGGTGCAGCCATGTCCTGCGCTGCCTGGCATGGGCCAGCTTTGCTGCCCCCTCGCCCATGCATGTGTTCGACCAGGGCCGGCTCTTGCGCTCTGCCTGCTGCCGCCACCCACCCGGGCCACAGCTGCGAAAACTCTGCCCAGTCGGGGGTCGCGTTGGGGCGGGTGTCCAAAGTCATGGTGCCGCGGAGCTTGCGGCCCGTCAGCGGCGCGCTGCACGTGGGGACCCTCGGGGAGGGGTGGCGAGGGGTGGCCAGCAGAGTGAGCTGGCGGGTGGGGTGGTTGACACGTGAGTACCGACCAGCACAAGGCAACGTTGCCTGTGTGGTAGGAGGTAAGGGGGCAGGAGGCAGGCCTGGAGAAGAAGGGCAGGGAGCGCCTGCCGGGCGCCCAGTGGCGGGTTGGCTGGCGGCGACCGGCGGCAGCGAGAGGGGAGCGGGTGGGCACACGGGGGCTGTGGGCGGTGGCAGGCGGCAGGCGGGCAGCTCACATTGATGTGGTGGTAAAGGTGTAGATGCCGTTGCCCACACACTTGGGAGACACGGCTGCAGTGAACAGCACCAGTAATGAGGGTCAGTCACTCGAGCAAGCAGGTGGGGCAGGCCCTGTCCGGGACGCAGGAGAGGAACTGGTCCTGTCCGGGAACCAGTGCCCCTGAGATCGCCCCCGATTCGTGTCCGTCCACCCACTGACCCATTTTCCAGCGATCCAGGCCTGCATCAGCCACCCAGATGGGGTATCCTCGGTTCGCTGTGTAAGCAGACTGCCGGAAGGCATCGATGCCCATTCCGGCGGCCTCTGCTCGGCTTTCGCTGTCGATTGGCTTCAGACCACCGCCGCAGGTGGCGGTGGCGCAGCCGGACAGGGCCAGCAGGAGGGCCACACACAGGAGGATGGGGCGCATCGTGGCGGGGGGCCGGAGCACATCGGTTCGCAATCAACCTGAGATCGGTGGCCTGTTGAAGTCGTCGACAGCGTGAGGAGGCGGTACAAGTGTCGGAGGACTGTGTCGGACGACGCAGAAGCAGCGCATGCACGGCTCGACCAGATGTTTGCCTTATGCACCGATCGTGACGAGGAGCAGCAGTGCTATGAAGACACGGCTTTGCCAATCCTCTGCTCGAGCTCGGGACACTGCAGAAACCAGGGAGAGGTCTAGCGCCCAAGGAAGCCCTCGGGAAGCACTGTAGGCAGCACCAGCCTTCTGAGAAGACAGGCGAAGGCGAGCCGCGCCTCCCAAGGCGCGCCACATGGCGACCGCAGACGGGGAGGCGGGCTGGGCGGGCCTCGGGCCCCCCCCCGCTGCTGCTCCCGGCCCCCGGTCTGCCGCGTCGGCGGCGGCAGCGGCAGCAGGTGCCACACCGCCACCGCCACCTAAACACGGACGCAAGCGCGTTGCTCAGGGCGGTGCCGAGGCAGGTGGCAGCGGCAGCGGGAAGAAGCGGCAGCAGCGGGGCGAGCGGCGGGTGGACGAGTTTGGCGCCACTGTGCGCTGGCGGGAGAAGCCCAGCCAGGCGGTGCGCGAGCGTATCCAGGTGGGTTGCGCACAATGCATGTGCTGTGCGGGGATGGACTGAGCTATTCCGTGCTGCAGTGGCAACAGGGAGCAGGTGCTGTGAGGCGTGCGGGTGCCTAGACATCTCCCCCACCTGCCCCCCCCACACACATGCCCCACATCTGCACGCTTTCCACGGAAGGTTGGTCAGGAGGGGCACTCAGCTTGATACACCTCTGCAGGATTATAGCCATACCAGCCACCTGCGTCTCACGGCACCCACCTGCCGCCCCGCCCCCTGCAGCGTGCCCTGCCCGGCTCCGCCCACCGCCTCTTCCTCATCGACCGCACGCCGCTGCGCCCGCCGGGCGCCCCGGGAGGCGCCGCCGAGGAGTTTTCTGTGATGGGAGCCACCGGCAACGTGTACACAGTCACCGTGGGGTGCCACCCGCGGTGCACCTGCCCCGACTTTGGCAAAGGGCATGTGTGCAAGCACCTGCTGTTTGTGCAGGTGACTCAAGAAGGAGGGGCCGGCCTGGGAAAGGGGGGCAGGGGGGCGCCGCTGAATTGCATGCTCCCTGCACCACCACCGCTGCTTGTCCCTGGGCGCTGTGCGGCTGCAGCAAGCCGCAGGGGGGATGTTTGTGCCTGAAGTCGGTATCCGGGGGCCGCTCTTCTTGCAAGCATGGTGGCTGCTGGTCGCCGGAAAGCGGTACCCCCCGCCAGCGGCTGCCCACAGCGCCCGCCCCGCTGCCCCCTGCCTCCCTGTGCGTGCGCAGATGCGAGTGCTGCGCCTGCCACAGGATGACCCGCTGATGTGGCAGCTGGCGCTGCTGCCGCAGGAGGCAGACGAGGTGAACAGGGGAATTTCTGGTGCCTTGGATGTGGCGGGGTGTGAGGATGGCGGAGCCAACAGGGAGCTGTGGCTTGAAGGCTAGCTAGGGTGGCGCTTGCTGTGAGGTGTAGCAGGTGGGAGTGCAGCGGGCACCGGCGCCGCTGGTGGGGCTGGCTGGGCCCACGCCAGTGCCTGCTTAGCCCAGCAAGCTTGAGAAGCAGCACATGGTTGGCAATGCACAGCATGCACCTCCTCTGTGCACGCCTCCTCTTTGAGCTGACCTGCCGTGGCCTGCCCGCCCTGGTGCAGGTGCTGAGCGGGCAGCGCAGCCTGCCCGCCCGCGCGCACCGCGACGGCAGCGACAGCAGCAATGCCGAGGTGCTTGCGCCCGCTGCGGTGCGCCAGCAGTTTCAGCGGCTGCACAGCCCAAAGGGAGAGGCAGAGGAGGGTGCGGGCGGCGGGGTGCCAGGTCAGCGTCCCATCGAGGGGGACTGCCCCATCTGTTTCGACCAGCTGGAGCCAGCTGGCGAGCCAGTCAGCTTCTGCTCCGCCTGCTGCAACAACGTGCACCGCAGCTGCATGCAGCGCTGGATGCAGCGCAAGCGGGCGCAGGGCGCGGCAGTCACTTGCCCCCTCTGCCGGGCTCCCTGGGCGGACGGCACGGCGCCGGCAGCCGCGTCGCCAGGCAGTACAGACGGGCAGTACCTCAACCTTGGGCAGTACAGCGAGGCACACAGGGGCGGTACAGGCCTGGCTGAGCTGTACGGCGAGCGGGCCGTCTGGATCCAGCATCACCAAGGGCTGCTGGGGCGAGGCGAGGCGGCAGATGTGTGGCGGGGGCTGGGCCACTGAGTGCTGCTCTGGTCGCCGGAAGTAGCACGCAGCATGCGCAGCGTGCCCGCCGTGGCGCGCACCTCCCCTGGGCTCTCTGTGCCTGGTTGTGTCACCCCCGCACCTTCCCAGATGTCGACCAATGGGTCAGCGCAAGGCATGGCTCTGAGCCCCTTGCCTCCTGCTGTGCATGCCGCGCCACCCGCACTCTGGTTGATGTCAGTTTTCTGTTGCTTGGCTTGTCTTACCCTCTCACCCATGCACGAACTCCTCTTTCCCTCTGTCAGCCCTACATCTAGCTCATGCTCTGATCTGCACAGCACATGCTTGTGCACCGGTACCACCTTCACCTGGGACAGAGGGTCGTGTGCCGACATGTGAAGCCCATGTGATTGGTCTTGCACCGTCAGGTCAGTGCATGTCTGGTGGGTGCCGAGGAGGCTCAAGAGTTGTCGGACCAACTCCCCCGGAGCAGCATCTCTGCTACGCCCAACCATCTGTCGAAACAAAATTGGTTAGCCTGAGGGAGAGGCGGCCAGTGCGGTGGCCAGCGCCGCCTCCACTTCAGGGGCATGCGCAGGCAGGAGCGCAGAGAAGGGAGCACAGGCAGCGCTGCTCTTTGGCATCCGGAGCATCCTGCGCAGCCGGGGCATCACTTCATTCCAGTGGCTGGGAGCGGCTAGCAGCTGTGCACGCAGTCCGAATTGAAGGTCAAGCACTGCACGGCCGCCACGCTGGCTGCCTCGGGAATGCCATGGCCTTTTGGCACGCCGCCGAGGCATGTGACAGGATGCCTGTAAGCTGTCTGGAGTCAGGGTATGTTGCCTAATATAACTATATGAAGCTCTGAGACAGCCGTCAGAATGGTAGCGTCCAGGTGGGTGGGGGAGGAAGGCCGCCGGCACGCTGAGCTCATGCGCAGCGCGGGGGGAGCAAGTACTGCACCCTCTTTGCCACCTGCGGCTGCGTTTCCTGCTCTTGTGTGGTATGTACAGACGCCACAGCCTGTGCTAGGCATGCAGAGGGAGCCGGAGCCTTTCAGCCCTAACCAGCGGTGGACCGGCACACAGTCGCGGGAGCGAGATCCGCTCGTTTCCGTCTAAAACCCATTGCTTCCCGGCATCTAGCCTTCAGCGTGCCACCAGGAGCTCCCTCGTCCGGCCAGCATCTCCGTCCATTTTGGAATACGTGCGTGCAGGTGCGCTACAGCGCAGCCGAAAGCCGCGCAGAGTTCCTTGCGTGATCAGGCACAGAGTGGGTGCCTTGCGGATGCCTGCCGCCGCCTTCACCCTGCGCCCCCGCCGCTGGCACCCCTGCCCGACTGGCACCGCCGGCACCGCCCTGCAATTCGCACCACTCCCATCCCGAACACCCGGCCTGCAGGCAGCCCGGCTTGATGGGCAACCTGGCATCTTCCTGCGCACAGGGTTCGTCAGGCCGAAAAGTGGGTGCCCGCTCTGCCACCACCGATTTGGAGTTGGGCCGGCCCACGGCAACGCGCCACGGCAACGCAGGGGAGCCGTACACGTACTGCATCTCTTTCATCTTCGTGCCCAGGGACACCGAGCACTATAAAGCTGTGAGCGGGCTGTTTGACAACATCCACACCGCCAGCAGTGGGGCGTCCAAGCCAGCGCCAGCCGTGCCTGGCACGGCGGCAGGCGCAGCTGCACCTGGCACGGCACCACCAGCAGCTGCAGCCGGCACTGACGCAGACGAATCCGCCAGAGGAGCAGATGGAAACTCAGAAGACTCCAGGGCGGCACTTGCGCCAGGGAGCTCCACGCAGAGCACCCACTGGCTGGCACAGGCGATCGGTGTTAAGGACGTGCTCCTGGGGCAGTGCGAGCGACACATGGCCGTCGGGTGAGTGGCGCAGGCTGCTGGGGTGCAAAGCAGCATTGCATGCATGCGCAGGGTGCCCTGCACGACGGGAATATTGTGGGATGACCGTGGTTATTGGCCTGAAGCCCATGCGCCTGCCTGCCTGCCGGCCGGCCGGCCGGCCTACCCTAAAGCCTGTTGAACCTGCTCACGCGCGCAGTGAAGGCACTTGTGGCCAGCAGATGACCTAGGTGCCCCATTGCCCCCTGCCCAAACGGATGCAGGAGCCCGGAGCAGTGGCACGTCTGGGGCAACGACACCGCCAAGCTCTCTCTTGAAATTGAGCTGCCTGCCAGAGAAGGCAAGCTGAACAAGAAGGCTGTGGAGGCAGACATACGGAAGGGGGCCGCCAAGTTCTTAAACAGAGAGGGTGACCTCAAAGGCGCGCACATCCGCATCAACCGCGTCCGCCCAGACCCCAAGTGGAGCTCGGGCGCCAAGCGCGTGGTGTTCGGCCTCGCCAAGTTCTTCTTTGTGCCGCCCCTGCTGGTGACCCTGGAGAAGGAGCGGTTCAACGAGGTGGGGCGGCAGGTGGGCGTCCTGTCGGGCCTCATCTCCGCCGCCATGCTGGCCGTGCTGCTACGCCCGGAGGCGCTCGTCACCGGCACCTGCGCCCCCGGTGACAACTCCAGCGGCGCCTGCCTCAGCGCGCGCAGCAGCTGGCGCAACGTCTACATCGTGTCAGCACAACTGGGCCTTGTGTACGAGCTGACCTGCCTGTTCACCACCATCGGCGTCTCCATTCTGTCCCAGGCCCCGGCGAGCCTCCGCTGGCTGCTGCCCATCATGCTGATGTCGGCGCTGTGGGAGCTTCTGCTGGGCGTGTGGTGCTGCTCGCTCGCCGTGCTGGCCTCGATCCAGCTGTACGTGGCCAACGATGCCATGATGTGGAACCGCCAGTTTTCCCTGGCGTGCCTCGTCACTGGCTGCTCCCTGAGCCTCCTCATCTTCCTCGCCGTCTTCTGCGCCCCTCGGCACTTTGACACCCCGTTCATGCGGGACACATTCGAGCGTTTTAAAAAGAACCTGTCAGAGAACAGCCGCCGTGCCCCCCGCTCCGAAACTGAGGCCCCCTCGAGCTCCTCTCGTGCCCGTTCCACTTCCTGTGCTCCCGATCTTCGAGCTCCCCCTGGGGCGGCCGCTGCCGTTGCGTTGCCACGCGCCCGCTCCGCCCCTGCCAGCAGCAGACTTGCTGGCCAGACCCCTCTCAGAACTGCATCTCTCCCTACTGGTTCTGTTGCCGCTGCCGTCCTGGGCAGCGGGGCGGGCCCCCCTTCTGCCGCCCGACCTGCCTCTGCTCCCTCCCCTGCCTTTGCTGCCGCCGACCCAATCCCGGCTGACGTCCCTGCGTGATGACACCCCGGGTGGGGGCCCCACCCCTGCCCCTGGCAGCCCTGCTGCCACTCCCACCGTTGCTGATGCCATCCTCACCCCTGCCGCACAAAGTTCTGTTGCCAGCTGTGAGGTGCCCCCTGCCGGCGCATCTTCCCCCAGCAGGTGCCTGGGGCATGGCCTAGCGCCAGCTGCCGGCGCTGGCACCGAGGGTGCGGATGACTAAAGCGGCTGGGCGGGTGCTGCCCCTGCCTGAGCCCCCCAAGGTGACTGGTGACAGTGGTGTCAAAACCTCTTGGCTTCTACAAGCTCAAACTCTCAGTCTGTTTTATCCATCTTCACCAGGCACTTGCCCTGCATTCCGTTGACTGCCAACCCACCATTTGTTGTTTTTCCCAACCTTCTGCCCCTCTACTTGTCCAGGCAGTGGCTTGCTTTCCCATGCCCTGATTCCTTCCCCCCATCCCCTACAGCGCTTTGCTGTCAAGCCCCTCTCCTGCCAGCTCCTCACTCACTCAGCCAACACCGACCGCATTGCCAGTTGACTGCCCATTGGCTCTGCACTCCAGCGTCCCTACCTAGCGCTTTAGTCACGACATTCTACCGGCTACCATTGCCCGCTGCACATTGCATGCATATCTGTTGTTCTGCCTACACTCTGCCAGACCATGGGCGGGCCCTTGTAAACTGGCGGGTGCTGCAGCACTGAGACAGGTCTCCAGGCCGCACTGAGGGCCAAGAGAGGCTGAGGGCTGCGCTAAAGGCCCGGGCAGGCTGGCTGCTGTGCACGCTGCGCTGCCAGCGACCAGGTTGCGGGGGAGGCTGCATGGTCCCCTGGGCCGAAAGGTTCCCACTGCCAGCGCATCCTCTGTCAGCGTGTGTTGTGCGCACGGTAGTGGAATCTTTCGTAACAAAACAGTGCAAGCAGGTGCCGTGCACTTGCCTCCCCCACGCTGCCTGGACGGCACAGCGGGTGGTCCACCGCCAATGTTTCTGCCAAGAGTTACAACGGCAGCCAATGGTAAGTCAAATTGTGCCAGCACAGGTCAGAGGTGGGAAGCAGAGAGCAAGGTGGAGCGGGGAGCAAGAGCGGGCTCAGCAGGTTGAGATGGAGAGGGCGGGACAAGGGGCAGCCGCAGAAAGCGCCCTCGTTCCCCGCGTGTCCAGCGCCCAGATGGCACCGAAATCCGAACAAAACTGTCCGGATCGCTCCACTCATCGCTGAATTGGTTGAATCTTGAAGTGGCTCGCCACCAGGCTAAACACAGCGCACTTCAAGTCCTGCAGGGGGTCACCCGGGCAAAACGATTCGGCTCAAACGCGGCACAGTTCTGGCCCTGCAATGGTCCCCAACAACTCATCAGCACGTAGATACACGCCGCAGCGCCTTGTGTGACTCCCCAAGCTGGCTGCTACAACTGCCACGCCCTGCCCCGCCGACTGCCCAGCACCCCACATCACCAGCCCGCCCCTCACCCCCGCACCTGCACCAGATAGTAGAACACGCGCAGCCCCTCGGGGTCCTTGCTGCTTTGCACCTGCAAGGGCGCGTGTGTGGACAAGGGACCAATATATGTTGAGAGGCAGGGGAGGCAGGCGCACGCTGCGAATGTGGGCGGGGCGGCCCAGGTCGCCGCCGCCGCCCACCCCGCCGCGCTGCTGCCCCCCAGCTGCTTTCTTGCTCAGCGTCCTCCTGCTGGCCCCATCACACCCCATGCCTTGCCGGTGGCAAGGGCGGCGATGTAACAGTGTCCGCCCCGCCACCACCTGCACACGATCGCCCTGGCAACAAGCCCCACCCTTCTTGCATCTCAACCCCGCCCCCTTCTCTCAGCTACCTGCAGCAGCGACCCCAGCTTGGTGGTGGCAAACGAGATGTGCTCGTTGCCCATGACCACCTCCAGCTCCTGCCGCCCCACGCGGTCGGGGGCGGGCCAGTTGGCGTCGTCCTCCTTCATCACCTGCAGAGGAGCGCAGGACATGCATTTGGTGCAAGCGATACACTGCTGTAACTATTGATGTGCCGAACAGACAAGCCTGCTCTTGGGGTTGAGGGCCAGCAAGCACCCTCCTCCTGCACACCACCGCTGGGAACAATGGCCTGTGGAGGTGGACACAAAAAGAACGCACTCACCCCGGCCCCCACACCCCCGCACCTCGCTGTCCTCAATGATGCGCTTGAGCTCGTCCAGCACCGCCTGGTTCACAAAGCACTCTTTGCGGATCATCGTGTCGTTCTTGTAGTTGGAGTTGTTGGCGTAGCGCAGCTGCAGAAACGTGAATGAAGGGAGGAGCGCCAGTGGCTGGCAGTGAACGGGACACCCAGGAGGCGGAAGGCCAGCGGCGGGCGGGCGGCCGCAGCCGGGCGGTGGGCGGCGGCAGCAGCGGCGGTGCTGCTCCAGGCCCCCTGCAGTTCGGCGGCCCTGATCCCGGCCACCCCTCGGCCCCAGATCACCTTGCCATCAGGCCGGAACTCGAACTCTAGGAACTCATGGCCGAACTTCCCCTTGTGCCCCACATAGTAGCGGACGTAGAAGTCGTCCGCCCCGCTCATGGCGCGGAGCACCGGCTGCCGGGGGCTGCCGAGCACGGGAGGGGAGCCGGAGGCTGCCGATGGCGAGATGTGGCGCGCTGCAACTGCAATTTAGCGTCCGGGGCTCGAGACAGCTGATGCACCGGACTGGGCAGCCAGCGAGGGGCGCCAGCGCCGCATTCGCACAGCAGGCAGGCCGCCAGCTGGGCAGCAAGTTTGCATGCGCATGCTTTCACCCCGCCACCTTGTTTCCGACCCCTTAACCCAGCCATCCAGCCATCGCACACGTCCCGCTTGCCTCCGAGCGTGGCAACAGCGTGGCCGGAGTGCATCACCCCCAGCTCGCGTCGCAGCGCGCCTGCAGCACAGGGGGCGACCCTGCCAGGGGAGCGGATGGTCTCCAGCAGCTGACCCGCCGGTGCCAACCACAGCTCCCTGCGATCACCCCCTCCCGCCAGCGGCGGCGGCAGCGGGCGGCAGCGCCTGACCCCTGGCCGGCTCAGCGTTAGCTAGCGTGGGCCACCATGGCGGACGCGGGCGACCTGTATGACGAGTTTGGAAACTACATCGGACCGGAGCTGTCGGATAGCGAGGAGGTGGGTGGGGCTGCTTGGCGGCGGGCACCACCGCAGCCTGCCCTGCGCTGCTGCTGGTGCTGCCCCCTTCTTGCCGCTGGAGCCAGCTCGCCCTTGCTCGGTTCACTAGCCAGCACCGGCATGGGTGCTCACTGCTGCCGCCTGCTGACTGCTAGCGGGCCTATGAGACAGTGCGGTGCGAGGCCACAACCAGCGCAGGGCAGCGCACGCCACCTGCAGGCAGCACCTGTGCACACCCTGCTACATTTCACCAGCACAAGTGTTTGCTGACCACCGTTGCCGCCTGTGTGCTGCCTGCTTCTCTGCAGGAGGATGAGGAGTTACAGCAGGCGGCAGCGGAGGAGGAGGGTGTAGGGGAGGACGACGAAGATGAGGAGGCGGAGGCGATGGAGGAGGACGGGCGCATGCCCGGCACAGACCTGGCGCTGTATGGTGAGAGGGAGGCTTGGTGTGTGCTTGGGTGCGTTGGCTGGGTGATCGGGAAGTGAGTTGCACGGATGTGGGCCGGCTGGTGGGCGTGTGCCTGCAGGGTGTGTTAACTTTTGCTGGAGTGCTTACGGCTCTGTCGATGGGAAGGAGGGTGAGGCAACGGAGGAGAGTGGTCGCTTGCCCGGCGCAGGCCTGGCGACGCATGGCACGGTGATGGAGGAGTGTGTGCCGGGCGACGGGCGGGGTACCGGTTAGGCAGGGCGGCGCAAGAGGGGTGCAGGAGGCCGGCTGCTCGACCGGATGCCCACTTTTCTGGCTTGCACCCCTGCTCACCCCTGCTCTTTCTCTCCCCTGCCCTCCACCTCCAGGCGAGGAGGGCGGCGGCGGCATGGCAGTTGTACTGCACGAGGACAAGAAGTACTACCCCACCGCCGAGGAGACGTTTGGGAAGGACACGGAGACGTTGGTGCAGGAGGAGGATGCGCAGCCGCTGGAGGTGGGTGCTGGACTTGCGGTGGGGTTCTTAGTGTGCTGCGCTGTGTGTAGCGGGAGGGGGCAGAGGGCGCTGTGGTATGTGTGTGTGCGCTTGTGTGTGCCTGTGTGTGTTTCAAAAGTGTGCAGGTGATTGTGCAGTATGTGTGCACACTGTTGTTCACAGGAGAGCATGGCAGTGAGCGGGGCGTGGAGGGGGCAGAGAGGGAAGCGCCGGTGCATTGGAGGAGTGGCAGGAGGCATGAAGGGAGGGCTCCCGGGGAGAAGGAAGCTGTGCAGCGGCAAGAGTGTGAAGCTCCGGCCCCCTTTATTTCACTGCTCTTCCCTTTACTCACCCCTCTCCCTTCCCTTCTCCCTTTCCTTTCCTCCCCCACATGTTGCAGGTCCCCATCATCGCCCCCGTCAAGCACAAGCGGTTTGAGATTGAGGAGCGCGAGGCGCTGGCCACCCGCTACAGCTCCGAGTTCCTTGGCAGCCTGCTGTCCACGCCCGAGCTGATCCGCAACGTGGCGGTGGTGGGGCACCTGCACCACGGCAAGACGCTGGTGAGTGCGTTCAGCTAGCAGTTGAGGGTGTTATGGATGGAGAGGTGTAAAGGGTTGGGAGGCTGTGGTGGTGGGGCACCTGCACTCATGGCGAGACGCTGGTGGGTCTGGGTTTGAACGATGCTGGGGGAGGGGAGTGTGCCGCACACTGCTTCTGTCCCTCCCTCCCGCCTGACCAAGGCCATCACCCACTTCTTCCCCACCCTCCCTCCCGCTCTGCACCCTCTCCTCTTCCCAAAACATTCTCCCATCTTTCCGCCCTCCCCTCCCCTCTCTTGCCTGCCCCAGCTCATGGACATGTTTGTGGAGCAGACGCACGAGGTCACGCATGAGATGCGGAGCAACGAGCGGCCGCTGCGCTACACTGACACGCGCATGGATGAGCAGGTGGGGTGAGGGTGGGTTGGTGGAGGGGGGGGGGAGGCGGGGGGGGGAAGCAGGTCGCCAAGGCTGCCTGTGCGCTGCGCCACGCAGACGCGCGCATAGGCGAGCAGGTGGGGGAGGGTGGGAGGCGGCGCGCGGCGCATGGGTCGGTTGGTGTGGCTGTCCGGCAGCCGCACGGGGTGCAGGGCGGCGTCTAGAGGTGACTCGTGAAGTTCACCCCAGTGCCGCCTCACTCTGGCCCACTCCTAAGCATGCACCCCTGGCGTCACGACTCGCAAGTACTCCCCTATCCCCCTGGCCCACCCTCAGGCGCGCGCCATCTCCCTCAAGTCTGTGCCCATGAGCCTGGTGATGGAGGGGGGCAGCGGCAAGTCGTACGTCATGAACATGATGGACACGCCAGGTGGGGCGGTGATGCATGGATGGTGTATGGTACTGTCGATGCTGCATTGGTGTTGTGCAGTGTTGTTTTCATTCATGGCACCACACTGGTGTTGTGCAGTGGGGTTGGCACTGTTTGTTGGAGGGGCGGGCAGCGGTGGCATTTCCGACATTGGAACCTGTTCCGAACGTGCCCAGCGACGAGCTGTCCGCTTTGCTTCACCTCCTCCCACCTCAACCCTTCTCGTGCCCTGCCCTTCCTCCCTCCTCTGTCCCACTCACGTACAGGCCACGTCAACTTTAGCGAAGAGCTGTCCGCCTCGCTGCGCCGCCTCCCACCCGAACCCTCCTCCTGCCCTTCCCTCCCTCCCTCCCTCCTCTGTCCCACTCACGTACAGGCCACGTCAACAGCGTCAGTGACGAGCTGCCCGCCTCACTTCCCCTCCTCTCACCCAAACCCTCTTCCTGCCCTTCCCTCCCTCCCTCCCTCCTCTGTCCCACTCCCCCCAGGCCACGTCAACTTTAGCGACGAGCTGTCCGCCTCGCTGCGCCTGGCCGACGGCGTGCTGCTGGTGGTGGATGCTGTGGAGGGCGTGATGGTGGGCACCGAGCGGGCGGTCAAGGCGGCGGCGGCAGAGGGGCTGCCCATCTGCCTGCTGGTGTCCAAGGTCGACAGGTGGGCCCAGGCTGGGGTGCGCTGCGCTGTGTGCGCTGGGCTGTGTGTGCTGGGCTGTACGGTGGCGCTGCCGCTGGGATGCGCTATGTGCTGCTGCGCTTCACGGTGGTGCTGCCGAGGTGCTGCCCATCTGCCTGCTGCTGTCAAAGGTCGACAGGAGGGTGTCTTTGCCGTTTCTTCACCTTACCTTGGTGCAGTTTGCCGCGCCGTGCTGCACTGTGCCATCCAGCACTGCCCCATGGTGGCCGCTTTTAATTACCTTCCCCTGCCTTGCTGCAACTCCTCACCCTGCCTCACTACTGCCCTGCGGCCCCTCCTCACCTCGCCCCCTACCGCTCATCCTTCTCCCTGCAGGCTGCTGCTGGAGCTGAAGCTGCCCCCTCCCGACGCCTACCACAAGCTGCGGCACACGATCGAGGAAGTCAACACACTCATAGGTGGGTGGGCGGGGTGGTGGGCAAGCTGGCGTATGCCCAAATCTGAGCTTCGAGTGCATAACGGGGCTTGAGGGAGCAAAGAAGTGGGGCTGAAACGGGCTGCGGTGATCATTGGCTGTTGTGATCATTGAGCACAGCACAGCACAGCACAGCACAGCACGGCGCGGCATGCCACTGCGCGGCTGACCCAGCCGCCTCTCTTTCCTTTCCGTCGCCCCTGCAGCCACGCACTACGGCGACGACGAGCAGTGGGAGGTGGACCCTGCCAAGGGCAACGTCGCCTTTGCCGCCCCCCTCTACGGCTGGAGCTTCACGCTGGAGAGCTTTGCGGTGCTGTACACCGAGGTGGGCTGCGTGGGGCATTTAAACACAACAAAAAAAACACGGGCCAGGCTCCCGGGGTGTGGCTGGGACATGTGCCTGGCGCAGGAGTTTCACGCTGCAGCGCTTTGCTGTTTGATGCTGTGCACCGACGTGATGCCGGTGGCGGTGCAGGGTGTTAGTGTACGGAAACGGGCCTACCATTGAGCTGCGCTTGCAGCGGGCCCATGCCAGGCCCTCCTTGCACCGTGCCGCCCCGCCTGTCATTTCTACACCTGCACTCACACTAAGCACTGTGCCTTGTCCCCTCCCCTGCCCCTCCCGTGTGCCCGCAGGTCTCCCGTGTGTCCATGGACCCCAAGGAGTTTGCGCAGCGCCTGTGGGGGGACCGCTACTTCAACCCGGGTGGGTGGGTGGGTGGGTGGGGCGCGGGCTTGGGTGTGTTGGCATACTGGAAGGTGTGTGGATGGGTGGGGCCGGCCGGGGTGGGCGGGCATGAGAGTGTTGATATGCCGTAAGGTGTGCGTGTGGGCGTGAGGGAGAGAGATGGGTGGGGGTGTTGGGTGCAGGGGCAGGGGCAGTGATGTACCGCAACCTCAACCGTGCGTGTGCAATGGTGTTTGTTTGGTGCGCACCCTTCACCCTCCCCTCCCGCCCACCTCCCCCGCCGCCCCTCAGAGACGCGCACGTTTGTGAAGAAGGCGCCCCCAGGCGGCGCCGAGCGCACCTTTGTGCAGTTCATCCTGGAGCCCCTCTACAAGATCTACGCGCAGGTGAGGGAGGCAGGCCGGGAGGAACTCAATTGCAATGCATCGCTTCCTGCCTCTGCACTGCCCCTCCACAAGATCTATGCACAGGTACAGGGGGAGGGAGGAACTGACTTGCAATGCATCCCTGGAGAGGCCTCAGCACCGCCCACCGCTGCCCTGCCTGTGAACGCCCATAACCCGCCAGAATCTGCCTACCAGCTCATGTCACGCCACCGCACCTCCGCTCACTGAGCCCTGGGCGGGAAGGCTGAGCGCAGCGCGCACGTGCTGGCTGAAGAGCCTCGGGTGCCAGTACGATCGGCTCACAAAGCACTGGTTCTGGTCCCGTCACGCCCACCCAGCACTTTGAATTGTGGCTCACCTGTCACCGACCATTCTTCTGTTCAAAATTCAAACGGGTCCTGGGCAAACACTCCTGGTTCACCTGTCACCCCTGCTTCTCCTGTATCACCTTCATCACTTTTCTTGCAGATTCTGGGAGAGGACGAGCGCAGCGTGCGCGCGCTGGCCGACGAGTTTGGCGTGTACCTGAAGCCCTCCTCCTACGGCATGGACGTCAAGCCGCTGGTCAAGGAGATGTGCACGTGAGCGGGTGCAGCGCCGCGTGGTTCTCAAGTGTTGGGGCATGGTTGAGGCATGGGTGCCATGTTCGCCGTGGATACTCCTGTCTACTTCCGCCGCCTCCATTGCTGCAGCAGCCAGGTCTTTTGCAGCGCCAGTGACCTGCCTGGCATTCCTGGGCCCGCATATGGTCCAACCCCGGTCCGAAAATCGCGCCAAGCAGCCCCCCTGTTCTTCCCCTGCCCCCCGATCGCAGCAAGATCTTTGGCAGTGAGAGCGGCATGGTAGACATGCAGCGTGCACTCACCCCAGTGCAGCATTTGAAGTAACACTGATTGGCCGGCCCGTTTGTTCCTCCCCACGTTGCAGCAAGATCTTTGGCAGCGCCAGCGGCATGGTGGACATGCTGGTGCGCAACGTGCCCTCCTCCAAGAAGGCCACAGCCGCCAAGGTGGAGCGCTGCTACACAGGTGGGTGGGTGGGTGGGTGGGCGTTGGTGAGGCTGGGGCTGGGGTGGGGGTTGGGGTGGTGGAGGGTGGGGGTGCGGGTGTGCTGGTGGTTGCCTGCACCCACCCACCCTCCCATCCAGGCACACACACACATGCACATGCACGCCTTCTCTTGCGCTCCTCTTCCTTGTCCGCTTGATCCCTTGGGCCCCACAGCCTCCTCCCAGGCTCCTCATACACACTCATCCTCTGCTGCGCAGGCCCCCAGGACTCGATGCGCTGCTGTGCATCTTCCCCATGCGTCCACCCCGCACACACACACCTCCTCTCACGCTCCTCACACACACACTCTCCTCTGCTGCGCAGGCCCCCAGGACTCGACGTTGGCGGAGCACATGCGGGCGTGCAACCCGCGCGGCCCCCTCGTGGTCTACATCTGCAAGCTCTTCCCCAAGAAGGACTGCTCACGCTTCGACGCCTTTGGACGCGTCATGAGCGGCACCGTCAAGCCGGGGGACAAGGCACGCCGCTGCTTCTGCCGCTGCTGCGCTGTGCTGCGTTGCGCCGTGCTGCGCTGCTGCTGCTGCGCCGTGCTGCGCTGCTGCTGCTGCTGCTGCTGCAGCTGCCGCCGCTGCTTCTGCTGTGCTGCGCTGCACTGCGCTGTTCACCTCGCCCCCCACACCAGTGCACGCCGGCGTTCGCCCACCCACCGCCACCCACCTCCACATGCGTCGCTCTCCCACACCCACCTGCCCTCACCACCCCACCTTGATTTCTGCCCGGCCCTCACTATCCCATGTCTCTTCCATCCCTCCGCGACCCCATGTCTCCCTGTGCCAGGTGCGCATCCTAGGAGAGGCGTACACACCGGACGACGAGGAGGACTCGGC
This sequence comes from Micractinium sp. NFX-FRZ, assembly GCA_029339195.1. Lineage (NCBI taxonomy): Eukaryota > Viridiplantae > Chlorophyta > Trebouxiophyceae > Chlorellales > Chlorellaceae > Micractinium > Micractinium sp. NFX-FRZ. The sequence continues at coordinate 4,594 of JAPTJF010000108.1, read as the reverse complement.
GGCGGGACAGGTGCGCTCATCCCTGCTTGCAATCCTGGCAGCCCCCCCACCCTGCTGTTCCAGGGGTCTGTGTCGCACCTTGTTTGCGGACAGCAGGCTGTACACCCCCCATCAGCAAAAGCAAAGCAAATGCTTGGGAGCCCACCTGTAGCAGGGCTTGCGCCTGTGCATCTGCCGGGGCTGACAGCTGGTGCGCTGCTGGCACACTTAGAGCCGGGCTGGGGACCTTGGTTCGGCGTTTGTGAGCAGGGAGCAGGTGCATGCCAGCGGCGTGGAGGGCGCCTTCTGTGCGTCTGCCAGCAGAGCGCCCTGCCCACCTTCCCACCTCCTTCATCGCGTGCCTGCCCACATGGTCTCTCCCCCGTCCCCGCAGGTGTCTGCCGTGTGGGCGTACCAGGCGCGGTACCGCGTGCCCCTCAACAAGGCGGTGGCCGGCAACTGGGTGCTGCTGGAAGGGGTGGACGCAACCAGTGAGTGCCTGCCCTGCCAGGCACTTCAATCAAGTTGTTTGAGTCAGGGGGAGAGGGTGGACGCCACCAGTGACTGCCCTGCCCTGCCAGGCACGCAGTTCCTTGTGTGCTTTATACCTGTTGATTGATTGAGCCTGCTGCGCTGTGACTTCCCCTCGCCCCCTGCAGTCACCAAGACGGCCACCATCGTGCCCAACCTGTTCCTGTTTCATGACGACCAGCCACACCTCTCCCTACCCCTTGCCCTTCATTGACCCGTTTTGCGACCTAACCCGCTTTTGCACGTTGACCCCCTCCCCCGCCCCTGCAGTCACCAAGACGGCCACCATTGTGCCAGAGTTCCTGGGACATTAATGGCAGTACGCCCCCACCTTGCCCCTGCTTACCTTTTGATTGATTGAGCCCCTGTTTTGCTGCACTTTTTGCCCGCAGTCACCAAGACAGCCACCATCGTGCCCGAGTTCCTGGGTGATGACGACGAGCCCCACATCTTCAAGCCCCTGGCCTTCTCCACCCAGTCCGTGGTCAAGATTGCCACGGAGCCGCTCAACCCGTCGGAGCTGCCCAAGATGGTGAGAGGCCCAGGCTGGGATTGGGGTGGGGTGTGCTGCTGGCTTGTTGTCTTTGGTGAGAAGGCTGGGATGGGAAGGCTGGGATGTGCTGCTGGCTGGTCGTGTTTGGAGGTGGGTGAGAAAGCTAGGATGTGTATTGCTTGCTTGCTTGCTCGTCATCTTTGGGGGAGCGGGGTAGAGCAGGTGGTGAGGGTGGGGCGGGGGAAGGGTCGGGGCTGAGGCGGGGGCAGGGGTAGGGTGGGAGTGAGCAAGCAAGCGCGAGCTGGTGGGCTGTTACTTGACGCCCCTCGATGCTGCCCATCTCTGGTGCCTTGCCTCGCCACGTCAGCCTCACACGTGTGCCCCCTCGTCTCCCTCCCTTCGCCCACAGGTGGAGGGCCTGCGCAAGCTGAACAAGTCCTACCCCCTGCTGGTCACCAAAGTGGAGGAGAGCGGCGAGCACACCGTGTTTGGGACAGGGGAGCTCTACCTGGATTCCGTCATGAAGGTGGGTGGGTGGGGGGGCAGGGTGGCTGTTGTGTGTTGGGTGGAGGTGGGTGGAACAGGGTGGTTTTTGCAAGGAAGGCCGCGGACTGGAGATGATGGAGGCGAAACAGAAGTAGGAGGCAACCAATTTATACATCTGTGATGATATGAATGACACACGAGTGGGATAGATAACATGTCGTGTGGAAGAGTGTCGGGTGCACACTGCATCAGTTGCACCAAGGGCCCGGCCGGTGATGACTTCACATCTAACCCAGCTCTCTGATGGGAGGCCCATAGCGCGGCACGCCCGCTGAAGAGCTTATATTTCACGACAGTCTGCTGAGGCCTGTGTAGCTTGGGGGTGGGGCAGGGGTGGCATGGGGGGCAGCATGAGGAGGAGGGCTGGATGTCTGCATTGCCTGCACCAAGCGTCCGGCCGGTGATGACTTCACATTTAACCCAGCTCTCTGATGGGAGGCCCATAGCGCGGCACGCCCGCTGAAGAGCTTAGATTTCACGACAGTCTGCTGAGGCCTGTGTAGCGTGGGGGTGGGAGGCCGCGTCGCCTGGGCGCTTCGCCTGGGCGCTGCCCTTCGGTGCATTGTCCCTGCTCATGCAACGCGTCCACATGCATTGATTGCACCGCCCCACTGCACCACCCTCCGCATCAACGCACTGCGCTGCTGCCGTACCGCCACAGGACAGGCGTGGTCTGCTGTTGTACCGCCACAGGACCTGCGCACACTGATACCTGGGCAGCCGTCAAGGTGACGCATCCCCGCCCTGTCACTGCTCACCCAACTGTACCGCCCCTTCATCGTACTGCTGTACTGCCCCGTGTGTGTACCGCCCCGCCTGTACCGCAGGACCTGCGTGAGCTGTACAGCGAGGTGGAGGTCAAGGTGGCCGACCCTGTGGTCTCCTTCTGCGAGACGGTGGTGGAGACCAGTAGCCTGAAGTGCTTTGCTGAGACGCCCAACAAGCGCAACAAGGTCACCATGATTGTGGAGCCGCTGGAGAAGGGTGAGCTGAGCTTTTGTTTGCCCTCGTGCGTTTGCCCCCTTGTTCAATGCATGTGTTGCAAGTGTTGTGGAGGGTCTTTGTGGGTGGATACTGTTTGAGCAGGCGCAGCAAGATCACCATAATTGTGGAGCCGCTGGAGAAGGGTGAGCTGGAACCATTATTAGGCAGCGTTCCCTGACTGCATGGTTGCGCGGTGTGCGGTGGGTGCTGACACAAGTAATCAGTGTTTTCGGAGGGAGGTGCAGGCGTTGCATGCCTCCCCCCCCCCCGCGGCACCTCACGCTGCCGCCCGCCTTGGGCCCCGCCCTGCACCCCCCACCCTGTCTTCTACCCCCGATCAACCCCTCCCCTCCCATCCTCCTTCTCACCCCCTGCGCCATCCTCATCCCCCTGTCTGCATTGCTATTTCCGCCCCCCGGCCCTCCGCAGGCCTGGCTGAGGACATTGAGGGGGGCGCCGTGTCGATGGAGTGGAGCCGCAAGGAGCTGGGCAACTTTTTCCAGCAGAAGTACGACTGGGACCTGCTGGCGGCACGTGAGTGGACCTGCCGTCTTTGGTTTGAAGGGGCTGTTAAGTTTGGGTTTGGCTCTGCTCAAGCTTGGGTGCTGGCTTCAGGGTGGGCGGCCTCTAGCAGAGCAGCAGAGCGGCTGCCGCGACTGGGACCTGCTGGCGGCACGTGATGAGCTCTCTTCATTGTCCCTGCCTTCCTTCGGGCCCCCGCCTGTCCGTGGGGCCTGCTCTCCTTGGGGCCTGCCTCCCTGTGGGGTCTGGCCTGCGCCACAACTGTGAGCGGCCGCATATATGAGCGCAGGGCAAGCTCCGCTTGAGAAGACCTAATGCCTCCAAAGCCACCCGCTTTCCGCACGCACGCCCCCTGCCCGCATCCGCCCACGTCACCTCACAGCACCCAGACACGTCCTCCCGCCTGGCGCACCCTCTTCTCGGCGCGCCTGCAGGCTCACACCGGAGTCTTGGCCCCAAGCCGCAGCGACTGCCCCACCACCTGGCAGCGACTGCCTCACTCTTCACAACTCTATCCTCCCATCCCTGCAGGCTCCATCTGGGCCCACTTGCTGCGGCCTCCAGTCACCGTCCCTTCCCTGCCTCACCCCTCTTGCTCGCCCTCCCTGTGTCACCCCTGCAGGCGCCGTCTGGGCCTTTGGCCCCGACCGCAGCGGCTGCCTGTCACCACCCTGCTCTGCCTCACCCCTACGACCTCTATCCTCCCTTCCCCGCAGGCTCCATCTGGGCGTTTGGCCCCGACCGCAGCGGTCCCAACATCCTGCTGGACGACACGCTGCCCAGCGAGGTGGACAAGGGGCTGCTGGGGGCGGTGCGCGAGTCCATTGTGCAGGTGAGCATGAGGTTCGGATGCCTGTTCTTTTTCCACAAACGGTGCAATGTTACGGGTGGGCAAGAGAGGTACAGGGGGCTGCCGGGGGCGGTGCGCACATCTGTAGTGCAGGCGGGCGGGGGGAAGGCCACGAGTGTGGGCTGTAGGTGTGGTGGGCGGGCAGGGGCTGGTGACTCAGGCTCCACCAGCCCTTCTTATTACGCAGTTTCGCCCCAGCTCTCCCACCCCCTCCGCCTGCTCCCTTCCCCCACCGCCTCCTTACATCACCTCCTCTCCCGCCCCTCTCCCCACCCCTCCTCCCACTCCCTCCCTGCTTCTCAACAGGGCTTTCAATGGGGCGCGCGTGAGGGCCCCCTGTGCGACGAGCCCATGCGGAACTGCAAGTTCAAGATTATGGACGCCACCATCGCCAAAGGTGTGCGATGGGCTGTGTGTAGGCGATTGGATGTGTGCTGGGTGTGCAGCAAGGGATGCTGGGTGAGGCAGCGGCACAGGCAAGTGCAAGCGCAAGTTGTGGCCGGGGGTGGGGTGGCGGTGGGGCACGCCAGGGGAAGGACGGGGGAGCGAGGAGGAGCGGACTGGGGCATGTCAGAAGCTGCGGCCGACGTCCCCCATCCCACTCCCCACCCCCACACTTCAAATTTTTCCTTAGGGGGACCCGAAGTCCGGGGGCGGGCCGCTCTGGCAGCCCTCCTGGAGCATAGATT